>JANIVN010000014.1:0-134616 GCA_030555885.1 Ogataea paradorogensis
ATCGATACCACCACACTTGTAAATCAAGTGACCGGTAGTGGTGGATTTACCAGAGTCGACGTGACCAATGACAACGACGTTAACGTGAGTCTTTTCTTTTCCCATTGTGAATTGTACAAATTAAAAGATCAGAAAAATTCTCACGGTGGGAATATCTCCTCTTTATATAGTGAAAAAAAATTTTTATGAATCAGACAGATTTGACTTCGCTGCGTTCCGAAAATTACGCACCTAACTTGCCTGTGTGAGACTTTGAAGACCATTTAAGATCTTACCATGACTCTGCTAGGACCCGGTATGCTATTGGTCTTGTTATAGATCAGTAAGTGATCTTAAATTTGTGATATATCACCATTTGCTTGCTTTACGATCTGTCATAATATTGGTTACCCGGACATGAATAAAGAAACGGAAAGAAAAAAAAAATTATGGTAAGATAAGAGGGTAAAAAACAGAGTAGTTATTGTAGTTAACACTCGGATCCAATAACCTCGGAACTGAAGTAGGTCGACGGAAGATTTGACCATATTGGAATTCATCAGTAAAAATACGAATTTACCTCGTTAAAATACACTAGTTTCTCTCCTGTAGTAAACCACCCTGGTAGTTCTCTTTTAATCGACGCGTCGATAGACCTTTTTGCCCTATTTTTCTTCGCGCCAGGAATTTGAGGAGCTTTTCTTCCTTTAATATATTGATTCTTCAACAATGGCTGCACTTACCATGACATTTAACCAAGTTGACAATGATTCAGTAACAACAAGTGTTTCCACTATTTCCAAAAAAAGAAGGAGACGTTCTGGGAGTTTGAGATTGAGTAAGCGGCCTTCTGACAAACAGGCTCAATTACTCAAGGTATGGGGGATATTACAGTTGAACAACAATGAAGACCTTTCAAAGCTTGAAAACTTATCTGATTCTTTGTTTGCATATGAAAAGGGAGAACAAGAGGAAGAAAAGACTCCTCCTAATAGTAGTGGACCCGATTGTAATGGGAATGCTTCAATACTGAAATCTATAATGAAACCCAATCGGTCGCAACATTCTTCGAAATTAACCGAAGATGATCAAATAGGCAAGAAGACTGTTTCTTTCAAGGATGAAGTTTCGGTGAGAAGCAATTCGTTGAGCAGCATCAAGAAAGCTGCGTCTGTGCATGTTCTATCAAATCATAAGAAACGAAACTATCGAGAATCTCCAGTTCAATCCAAACTATTGAATCCGAATTTGTTTCAACGTCCCACTAGTAAAGACATGGAAGAGTATAAAAGGGATTCGGCCGATTTAGAGACTCTTTGTTTTGAACCTGATCATGATACTCCTGACAATGCTGATCATACTTTGGATACTGTGTTTGAATCAAACAAGTATCCTTTGCAAAAATTCTCACAAATTGAACTTACTGATCCAACGAGCTACACAGAGAGACAAGAGCGCCAAATTTCGGTCCCTTCAACAGATCCAAATGTGTTATCAAATATCTCCAACATGGCTAAAAAACCTATTAATTCAGAAGTTAGTATGGATCAATCCAAGAATGAGAATTCCAAGGATATGGATATTGATGAACTTGATGAACAGATTCGAGCCTTGAAGCTTAGAAAGAAAGAAATGATGAGAAAACAGCATCATCGACCAACGTTTTTTGGCGGGATATTTGGACATAAGACATCTAGATCCATATCTCCTATTCAACATGTGGATACCAGCACAGAGATCAGTCGAACACTAAGGATGTTGGAAGAATTAGAATCGAATGATTTCGATGCTGGAAACGAATATTCTACCATCACCACTCTTTCATCCGAATTTGATACTTCTAGTAGAAGGAGATTGAGTTTTCGTGATCTGTTTAAAAAGAAGAACTCGAGTCCAGCCAAAACTAATTTTTCCGCAGAGATCTCCGTGGATCCAATAACATCATTGCTGGATGATCTCAAACTAGACTCGTTGGTGTTATCTTCGAGTAATCTACAAGATGAATTTCAAGCTTCAGGAGATTATGATTCATCTGTGTTAGATTCCAGCCAACTAGACATTGAGAAGATTCTTTACGGAACCAATGAAAACATACAGAGAACAATACGTGCAAAAAGAGAACTTCAACGATCAAAATTAGATTGCTGATCTAAAATTTGGCTGCATGCATGATAAGAAAGATCAACAAAATAATAAAAAACGTTCAATCTTGATGATATGACTTTTGAAGGAATCTTTAGCACTTCACCAACTTTGATACCAAATGCTGGTGCCAGAAGAGGTTCTGTCACTCAAATGGGTTCGCAAATCCCATGGATGAATAGAACCTCTTCGATGTCGTCTTTAACCGATGATGAAGCAATTGAAACTACATCCAATTATCGTGATTTTGGTTCTATCACACCAGAAACATACATTCAAAGTCGAAGAGCCTCGTTGATATCTTCTAGATTCAATGGGTCGGCTCTTCTTCCAATCAAAAGTGCCGATGATAGAATGATTTCACTAGTTCACACTACTATCAAGAGCGAGCTCTCGTTACTTTTCAAGACTTCCATTCCACTAATAATCACTTTTCTTCTCCAATATTCATTGACAGTGGCTTCTGTGTTCTCTGTGGGAAGTCTTGGGTCTCAAGAATTAGCAGCAGTCTCTCTGTCGAACCTGTTGGCCAACATCTCATCATATGGAGTCATTCAAGGAATTGCTTCATCTTTATCAACTCTATGTCCACAAGCATATGGAAGAAAAGATTATGCTGCTGTGGGAATGAATAGTCTAAGATGTTATATCATGTTATGGTTGATGTATTTTCCGATATTTGTGTTCTGGTATTGGGGTTCTTATCCTTTATTTAGAGCAATTGTTCCTGATCCAGATTTATGTGAATTGGCCACTCTTTACTTGAGACGTTTAATTTATGGGGTTCCAGGTTTCATGACTTTTGAAGTTCTCAAACAGTTTCTTCAAGCTCAAGGAACATTTCAGGCTTCCACATACGTTCTTATCGTTTGTGCACCAGTCAATCTGGTACTAAACTATTTATTGGTTTGGGATAAACGAGTTGGAATGGGATTTATTGGTGCACCAACAGCTGTGGTTATAACTAATTGGTTGATGGCATTGATGTTATTGATTTATGCATATTTTATACAAGGTCAGCAGTGTTGGTGTCGACTTTCGATGGATGTATTCAAGAATTGGAAAAGAACGATCAATTTGGCAGCCCCTAGCGTGATGATGATTGAGGCTGAATGGTTGGCTTTTGAGATCCTTTCTATCGCATCCTCGAGATTTGGAACCACCTCTTTAGCAGCACAATCCGTTGTTTCGACCACGTGTGTTACCATGTATCAAATTCCATTTGCAATGTCTGTGGCAGCATCTACTCGGGTGGCATGGTTTATTGGGGCGACATCCAAAGATGCTGCAAAGAAAGTCACTAAGGCAGCATTTGGTCTTGCCATATTTCTTGGGCTATTCAACGCAACGATTCTGGCGCAATTTAGATACGATGTTGCAGGGTTATTTTCCAAAGACCCTGAAGTTGTTGAACTTGCAGGTAAGGTTCTAATTATCGGTGCTATTTATCAAATGAACGATGTGATTTCATGTGTTTCTGCTGGTATCTTAAGAGGCCAAGGAAGACAATATATCGGTGGATGGTTGAATTTGTTCAGCTATTATTGTGTTGCATTACCGATTGCATTTCTCTTAGCATTTAAATTTCATCTGGAGTTGTTTGGATTATGGATTGGAATGGTGATTGCATTATTGTTTGTCTCTAGCTGTCAGAGCTACGTCGTACTCACGTCCGATTGGGATTACATTATTAGATTATCGATTGAGGATGGAATGAGCCAACAACAGAGCGATCATCAATTAAGGCCTGCTAAAAGCAATACCAGTTTTGTGGACCATCATCTATTGAGTCCAACGATTTCTGCTGCTAGTGTTGAATAGTGGAATTGAAGTATGCGTCGATCGGCGCGCCGGAGTTTTGACTCCAGAAATTAAAACTGTAGAAAAAGATTTTGCCACAAGCATAGATAAATAGATTTTGCTTGTGAGCAGGATTGAATACAACAACTTCAGATGTCGTGGTTTGGAGGATCGAATAACAACACTCTTATTGAGGACAAGATTAAGGAGGCCAGTTCGGAGTCTATTCCCAATGGAGATATAGATTTCTCTGTTGCCCTAGAGATTACGGATTTGATACGGTCTAAACAAGTTTCATCGAAGGATGCCATGAGAGCTCTTAAAAAGCGATTTATTAACAACAAGAACCCGAACTTACAGAAGTCATCTTTGAAGCTGATTGATTTTTGCATCAAGAATGGAGGAGAGCACCTTTTGTTTGAGATCTCGTCTAAGGAATTTATAGACCCTGTTGTTCTGGTACTCAAAGATAAGACCTTGAAGTCGACTGTTGAACAATATCTTTTGGAATTGATCCAATCATGGTCCATAATGTTCAGTACGAATCCCAAATTAGGATATATCAATCAAGTTTACAACAAGTTGCAAAAAGAAGGCCATAAGTTTCCGACCATCACCGATTCTTTTGAGAGCACATTGATAGAGTCCAAGGTTGCTCCAGAATGGGAGGATTCTGATGCATGCATGCTTTGTTCGACAATATTTACTTTCATAAACAGAAAACACCATTGTCGGTCTTGCGGAGGGGTATTCTGCGGTACTCATTCTTCCAAGACATGTGAAATACCCGAATTAGGAATCACCGTTCCTGTTCGAGTTTGTGATACTTGTTATCAGGAACATAAAGAGAAGGCCAAAAAACATAAGAAAAAACTCAATGATCTGTCTGACACCAAAACTGGAGACGTGGACGACGATCTTAAACGAGCTATTGAGTTATCTCTCAAAGAGTCTGGAGTTCCTGTGACCGAATCGTTGAAACCAGAACCACCGAAAGAACTGGAAGATGAAGATGAGGATATGAAAGCAGCTATTGCTGCAAGTTTGGCAGATTTCAAGATAAAGGACACTGATTCGAGTTCAAAATTGACCGAATTGTCACCCCAAGCAAGTGGATTGTATGCAAATCTACTTCCGGAGACTCAAACAATATCCTCATATACACCAACTCGGGCCCCTGTTTCAATTGCTACTCCAGTCGTCGCACCTGCTCCTCAGCTTGTGAATTCGACGACCATCATGGGCACAGACGAGCAAAACATTATTCTATTTACTCAGATGCTTCAAGGTGCCAAGAGTTTCCCACAACAGAGATTGAACATCGCCAACGATCAAAAATTAAAGGACCTGTTCTTGGTTGTTTCTCAAATAAAGTCTAAGCTGGACATGCAATTGAATCAGGAAATGGCAAATCTCGACAATTTCCATGACCTGTACTCCAAAACTTTTGCAATCTCCAGTATCTATGATGAAATACTTCAGATTAGAATCAATCAGTCTCAACACATGTATCAACCGTATCATGCTCCTCAACAATACGCTCCTCCGTTAAGCATGCAATCCCCACAATCACCCATGCCAATTCCACAACAATATTCGGGCTCTTATACGATGCAGTATGCTGCTTTACCTGAGCTGGATAATACAGTGTCCCAACAAGTGCCATCGTCACCATCGCAATTGTACCCAGCCTCGCCTGCTGTCCCCGATCATCTGTCACCCAAACTACCTACAATCGAATTCGCACCACCTCCAGAAACTGAACCCATCAAGCCGAAGGTCCAGGAACCCATCAATTTGATCGACTTGTAATAAAACTCACTTTTCTGGCTGTGTAGAGCATAGCCCGCAATCAAAATTTATATAATAATTTCTAAGATTATTTGAATTGTTGATGTCTGAAACAATTGATGAGAGTAAGAGTCCCGTCGTTCGTAAACGTCTTCGATTGGGTTCTGCGTGTGTGAGCTGTAGGGAGAGGAAGGTCCGGTGTGATCGCACCAGACCTGTCTGTATGGTAAGTATTAGCATCAATTCCGGTTCTGACTCAACTATAGGTATGCACCAAGCGTCGAAAAGGAGATGAATGTAAATACAACAACCCAGATTGGTCACCTGAGAAGGCAATTACATCAGAAGAGAACCCCAGCGAACCCAATTATCTTGAACCAAGAGTTCATACTAATCCTACATTTAGCCTTGCTGATGAGGTTGTGTATTTAAAGAGAAGGCTACTTGATTTCGAAGGTCAATTAGAGCTCATGAGGACCGGAAAATTGGCCATTCAATCTCAATTGAAAGAGGAGCCAATCAAATTTCGACCTGAAAGACTAACTTATGATTCCGCGCTTCGAGTTTGTTCTAGTAATGAGATCTTCTCACCCAAGATCATGATCATGAAAGACCCTCTTGCTCGTTTGGCAAAGATATTCTCTGAAATGGATGAATTGAACCGACCTTCGGGACCTCAAAATGAGTTTTTGAATACACACGCACCATGGCTACGAAGGAATAAAAATGCAGAGATAACAGAATCATTCAAGGCCAGATTCATGGAAAAGCTTCCATTTTCTGGAAGGTTCAACTTTCTTCATGATGTTAAACGAGACTCAAAAAGTCACTGGTTTAGCCCGGATGACCTTGGCTCTCAAATGCAATCATTATTACCACCCAGAAGATTTATCTGGCTCGCAATTGATCGCTTTTTTGAAATTTGGTATCCACATTATCCATATGTTGATCAGGATGGCTTTACGAATATGATATCGGAACTGATAGGGCCTCGAGACACCACAGAAGAACAAATCAAGACAGACCACTTTGAACGGCCGCAAATGATCAAGTTGTCTTTGTTATTGTATGTGATCTATCTTGGGCAACTAACTGTTTATGATGTCAACATGAATCCAATTGTTGAATGTGCTACTAACGAAAACCTGAAATATCTCGCAGACCATTCCCTTCATGAAAATATATTGATGAAAACACATTTATGTTCAAATTATTGCAGGATAGCCCAAATTCCTTCTATTTATACTCTACAGAATCTTTTGCTTTCAAAATTGGCTTTCAAGCATTCACCAAAAGAAGGAGAGCATCCGGATGCAGATGCAACAGTTCCAGTTGTTTTACGAATGGCAGATCAACTTGGTCTTAATAGAGACCCTATTGAGACCAATCCAGGTATGGATCGCAAAGAGGTAAATCTGCGTCGAAAATTATGGGCAGCAGTGTCTTGTTTTGATTATGATTGGCCACACCAACTTGAGACTACTTTAACGCGAACTCATGGTTGCAGTACCAAATTACCGTTGTATTTTGCAGATGCAAACAGTAATTGTACTGATTTGGACATTGAGAGAGCTGCTATTACCAATATACACAATCAAGTGAAGTTTAACTCAGCGTATTTCAAGCTGTCTTCATTAGTGAACAATACGGATTCAATGGCTCGTCCATCTCAGGTTGTCAAAATGGCTGAAGAGTTGGAATATTTATTAAAGGAGCTTTCTGGTGGAGGCCTCTTAGCATTCACGAAATCTGATCCCCAAGAATTAGTTGAAAAATGCGCACGAATCACCAGTCTTAATCAAGCTAAACTGTGTTTAGAGATTCAGACCTTTTTGGTGTTCATTTATTACCATTTGTTTCTACATCATGAAACCCATAGACAGGTAGGACCTGCCAAATCAGCTTTTTTCAAAAGTTTCCAATATACTATCGAGATTAACCATTTAGGTCGAGTACTTACTTCGCATATCGACGAATATTTTGGGTCCGGAAACGATCATGTTTTGATTCCATGGATGATACAATCTTCAGGCCGGACTAGATGGTTGTTATTCACGACACTATTACGGATTAAACATACATATTACTCCAAATCTATCAATGGTGAGTTGAGTGAGAAATTCAAAACAATATTCAATAGATTGTTAGATTGTGGAGATGATTTGGTTCTACGAAGTGTTAAGATTCATGGTTCTTTGAGTTCAAACCATTTTTATGGTTGGTTTTTCTGCAAGATTCATTACTTCGTGTATTCAAAAGTATATCCATCACTTTGTGAGGAATATTTTGATGTCCAAAACGAACCAGCGAAAGATTATCATGAAATAGATTATAATTGTTTCTTGGATCTGACGCTTGAAGATTTCCAGAATCTGATGAAGTTTTTAAGCATGGATAAAGAAGATGGTACTGTTACAACTTCTTCCTGGATTTCTCCAAACTCAGATTATGGATCCAGTGATTTCAATCAATTTGACAGTGATTGGATTGGAAGATTAATCAATAGCAAAATTTATTCTTATCGAGAATCAATTGCAAACGAATCTACTAACAACAATTTCAACCAACCAAATCCTGCTACTTTTCCCAAAGCTGGTGCAGAGGATTTGAATTTTCTAAGTGAACAGTCTTTAAACGAAGTTTTGGCTGATGTTGACAGTGTTCTTTTGGATTATTGGAAATAATACAAACTTGAATATTGTAATAGAGGTTGAATAGATTTTCGAATCATGCTCTCCAACTTGCGAGAATATTAAGGAACCACCTTTTATATGGGGAGGTCTTCTTTTGTTTGTAATAGATATGTTTTGGAAATAATTTCAATCTTTGTTACAAAGATAAATATGTATACTTTTTATACTTATGTTAGGTATTTTACTTCTTTTTGTATTAGGACTTTGTGAGTTGATTTGCCCTGATTCAAATCCACTAAATTGTTATCCTGAACTCTTTGAACCATCAATTAACTGGAAACCTGTTAAAGAAGGTCAAGTTATACCCGTGGGATTGGATATTAGGTTGAATATAGATACTCTTGAAAGAGAGGCAAAATTACCAGGAAAAGATAATCACGAACAGAACGGAGTTATAATAATGCCTGAAATCGGAGATGAAGTTCGAGAAGATCATTTGTCCGAAGCATTGGTATATGTTTCTGCATTTGTTGAATATGGAGCGGGAGATGTGTCTCGTTTAATCGAGAAACTTCAATTCATAATTGAGATGAGTTCTGACCTTGAATACTCCATTGAGATTATGGATTGTTTACAGGAACTTTTACAATTATCCGGATTATACGATGAAAATGGCACGAATAAATTGCCTTCTGATTATGTTGACCAGGTTCAGGAATTGGCGACCATTATTCTTGCTACATCATTACGCAATAATGAACAAGCTCAACAGATTTTTCGGAAATATATCACCAATCCATTGGACTTTCTTGATCGATTGATCACTAAAACGGAGAACGAGGTGTTGGTTCGTCGTCGGTTGGGAATTCTTGGGTCTTTATTGAATTCTGGTTCCTTCATTGAACATTTTGATCTCATAAAGATAAATCTATTAATCTTATATTCTCAAGTTCAAGATCAAGGAACTAAGACCCGGATTCTACATATAATTTGTGATGTCTTGAATCAAGAGGAAAATTCTGATACTGATTTACAATTTGCATTATTTGCACAAGATACATTGGTCCAACATTCAGAGTTGACTCCAGATGTATTACAATTATTACAAGATCTTAAGGATTTGAAACTTTCGAATAGATCTCTATTTAAAGCATCCAATTCATTTCTGGATTGGCTTAATATTCAATTGGAAAATCTTAAAAAAAGCAAAGATACTCGAGTCGAAGAGATTCGGTATTTGCGTCATCAGGTTTTTGGAAACCCTAACGCAATGCGGAAAAGTCATGATGAATTGTGAATAAGGTGATGGACCGAAATCTTGGCTAATTTCAATCTCAACAATACGTATGAAAAGCATCGATGTAGAATGGTGACCACCACTATCAAAATCAAGTACAATTTCACGTTCACCTTGAGGTTGTATTGGTCCCTGACGTCTAAACCTGTTTGAAACATGCATTTATTGCCATCGGTCAGTTCCTCATCTGTGCAATATAGTTTGAGATCTTTGGAAAACACAAGATTCGCAACCACCATCACACAATAATGAGGCGGAGACAAATAATTGAATGCCCTAAGGAAACTGCCCAATGTCATTGCCAATAATCCGGCCATAGCAACTCCAACAGAACAAATGATCGATATAACATTGAGTGCAAATCCAGGATGATCAAACACTGTATTGAATGATAATCCCACGGATTCCCCAGCGTTCACCACCATCCATGAAGTATATGCTAAAGCAAAAAACAGACCAACGTCATACTGGAATCCAATGACAAAAACCAAAAGAATTGCAAAGATCAACGAATTGACTATCTCGAATGGAATTTCAATCAACGTGTAACTTAGGAAGAAGGAGAGCAAATTGGTAGCATCATCATTATATTCTTCATAGAAGAAATTCCTTTCACGAGGATAAGCAGCCATGTTATTTAACATTCCAGTGAAATATAATGAAACAATCTGTTGAACTAGTCCCAATCGATTTTGAACACTGGTATTGTTGTGTTTAAGTCTGGAGAAAAATAGTGCCAAAATAACTCCCATACCAATAACCTGAGAACACCTTGCAATTAGAATGTTCTTATCGCGCACAAGACTCAACAACTGCCTTACTGTCACCACTTTTAAACCAACGAAGAAATTGACGGGCTGTTTCACAAAAGCATTGAACTCTGACCGCAAATCAGCCTTCGAGATTAATTTTCGGCGTGGTTCAATAGACAAATCTTGATCTGGCCAACTTTGAATGATATGTTGCACTCTTTCTCTAGTTTTGCGCTCAATTTCATCGTTCGATGTACTATAAGAAATCATATCCATGACAAAATCTCCGATATTGGTGAATTTTGGCACGGGATAGCCAATATTCAAAAAATGATCAACCAATTCTTGTTGACTTCCATTGAAGACAGCTTGACCTCCTTTCGCTAGTAAAAGAATTGACCCAAATTGAGTCAATGATCTAGGTTGATGGATCGTCATGATTACTGTTGTTCCAGATTTTGCTAATAAGTCCAAACATTCGAGGACAGAGGAAGCTGTGAAAGCATCGAGACCTGAGGTGGGTTCATCCAAAATCAGCAATTTAGGTGACGACAGCAATTGAATCGCAATAGCTAAACGTCGTTTCTCCCCTCCCGATATTCCTTTCATCAGTTCATTACCAACAAGAGTGTCAGCACAGTCTCTGAGACCCATTTGAAGGATCAATTTGTCAACCAAAGAATTTATTTGAGCGTTCGATAATTTTGCCTTGGAAAGTCTCAATTTGGCAGAAAACCTCAACGTTTCTTTCACGGTGATTGATGGAAGAAGATGACTATCATCTTGAACCACGTATGAACAAATTGGCCTAATTGTTTCGAATTCGGTTTGACAATCATTGAGAAACACTTTTCCTGAAGAGTAGTATTTTGTGAACAATGTTGAACTCAATCGACCGCTGATAAAGTTCAACAAAGACGTTTTACCCGATCCAGATGGCCCCATGATAATGTTAAGTTTTCCCGTTTCGAATTTGCAACTCACGTTATTCAGTATGGTTTTTCTTGTAGCTCTGGCGAGTCTATTTTTCACAGCTAAGTTTACGCCACAAATTAGAATGTCTAATCCTGTTTGAGTGGTGATGTCCTCATGGACCAGTTCATATTTGTCCTCGTTTTCCGACGCCTTTGAAGTCACTTCTTTGGCCATACTAATATCCACTGGTTTGATCTTGAAAATGATGGCAGATATGAAGAATGTTACCACAAAGAAAGCGACAAGGACTCCAAATGGAAGAGAAATCCAATTTTCCCAAAATCCAAGACTTCGAGTGATATGGGGACCCGAAAAATACTCACAAATTGAATCTCTGTTTGGATCATCAGCGAATTCATCGAAACATTCACCACGGAAATCGGTGAATTCGTTTGAAATCAAAAGTCCAAATGAATACCACTGATATGCAATATATTTACACCAACGAACATAAACGGGCATTTGTTTGGCGTTGACATACATTCCGTTTGTCATGGTCTGAAAAGTGAAATTGAGGTTGCAAATCAAAGTGGCCAAAGCGACATCTCTAGTGACAGCTGCTGCTAAACTTGCGAAAGCCATTGAGTTTAAATGGAACATGATGTTTGCTGCGAAATAGCGGAAGAAATAGATGGCTGATTCGGTTCGAAGGCCAATCATAAAATATGTACAGACCGAAAATAGGAATGGAATAATAATGTCTTCTGTAAACAATTTTGCAATTCTCCGTGAAAGTAGGAAACCGGCAATGGAAATGCAATTTTCAGAACGTTCTCTATCAAAAACATGAAGATCCTGGGAACAGAGACGATATGATTCGTATAACAGGAAGAGATAAGCTTGTAGAGATGAGACAGTATAGAGAGCACTCTGTGTAGACCTGAGACCAACCAAGGAACTTCCTGGTTTATAGTATAACCATCCTGTCATAAGTCCCAAGATAACTGCTTCCATAATCAATGCAAAGTATCCAATAGGGTCTCTTTTCTCAAGTAGCAAGTTTCTTCTTACCAAGATCCGTAATTCTCTCAAGAATGGCGCTCTACCGACTTTTTGGAAAGAGTCAGAACTGAAATCTGTGTCAATAGTTGTGGGTGGAGGAAGTCGACAAGAATCCATCTTGATCTTCCAATTGTCAATGAGTTTGAAAACTCTTTGAGCAGACTTTTCTTCTTGATCAGCGGTTCTGGAGTCAATACTGGTTATATCAATCAGATAGTCAGCAGGATTGACATCCTCAGGAACAGAATAACCGAGAGATTCAAAATAGTCAAACATATTGTCAAATGAATCTCCATAGCACATGTGTCCTTTGCTTAATATAAGAACCTGATCAAATAATTTGAAGATATCTGCTCTTGGTTGATGAATACTCAAGATGATTGTCTTGTTGAGTCTCTTTGTAAGTCTTTTTAGTGCTGCACATAACAAATAGGCATTAAAACTATCCAATCCTGTAGTTGGTTCATCCAGAAACAATATACTTGGATTGGAAATCAATTGAATAGCCGTACTCAATCGTCTCTTCTCACCTCCACTTAAACCTTTATTGACTCTGTCTCCCACCAAGGTATTACTGCATTCCTTGAGACCCAATTCTAAAATGATTTCCTCCACGAGTTTAGTGCGTGCAGTCTTGGAAGTCAACTTAGGTAATTTCATCTCTGCAGCAAACATCAGTGTCTCGAAACAAGTCAAATTGGGGATCAAAACATCCTGTTGAATAACATAAGCATTTCTGATCTCTGAAAGATCATTCATTCCATTATAAGTGACTGCGCCCGTTTGAGTCAAAGTAGTCCGACTGATTTGCTTATTAGCAAGTCTATTCAACAAAGTAGTCTTTCCTGATCCCGATCCTCCTATTATACACGTTAACGAGTTCTCTGGAATATGAAACGTCACTGGATGCAAGATGGTGGTTGATGAACTTATGTTGGACTCCAAATCCTTCTTTCCCCCTCGTTTACGAGTCGAAACACTTAATTTGTCAACATTGATGCTCACAGGTTTGGTCTTGGTAAAAGAGATGTTATCTCCCAGTCCCATGCCATCCAATCCAATTGAATCGGATGAGATGGCCAGCGTATCGTTACTCTGCTGTGCCACTTCCGCACTCTTCTCGAACATATTGCTTGGAGAACGTTTTTTTTTGGCAGTGCTAATATATTTAAATACGATAGTAGTAAAAATTTAGATTTACGAGCTTTCTTTACGAGCTCCCGGCAGAACTCCGAATATGAGGTCGATTTATCCAGGAATCCACGTTCGCGCTGGCAACAACCTTATCAGAATACAACTCCCGCAATAACTGGATAGAATCCTGATCCAACGTGTTGGACGGAGTGTACTTGTGAGGGACCTTTGGCTCTTGCTTATCTCGTTCCTGCAACCGCTTTTCCAGCTCGTATATTTTCTGCTGACTAAGCTTTTCTTGATGGATTTTAGTTTGAAGATCGTTTTTCATTTCCTCGTATTGGCTTTTGTAATACAAATTCTGATCGTCTGTGGTGATCAACTTGGCATGCGCTTCCATCTTTAGTCGTTTATTTTCGAGTTCCAGATCTCGAGTTCGGGTTTTGGTTTCTTGCTTGATTTTCATCAATTCTTGTTTCGTCTCGTTGTATTTTGTGTGTAGATCATAGTATCCATCAAAGATCTCCTTGTTGGCATCCAATTCGCGTTTGAATTCTTCTCGTAGTTGTTCATATTTAGCCGCCAGTTTTGAATTTTCCGCTCGTAATTGTTTCAATTCGACATTATCGGTGATCAAATCGAAATCCTCAATAAGTCGACCAATTAGTTCGTTATTTCGTTGAATACGTTCACAAAGAGGACCTCCGACAATTTCTTCTTTTTCAGACCTCTCTTTAGGAAACTCTCCAGGAACTGTCTGATTCCATCGCTCTCGACTCATTCTGATTCGATTTAGCGTATCATTTATTTTCCAATCATCATCTGAACGCAATGGTGTCATAGGAGGGGCTATTATAGAGCTTCTTTGACTTCTAGTATCATCATCGAAACGATTCTCACTATTCATGTAAGTGTTATGTTCAGTAATATCATCTCGATCCAAAACTTCAGTATTCAATGGACTAGGAGACACTCCAAATAAGCTATTATAGACCTTTCCAATGAGACCCGGTCGGCCAATTGTTGTAGTATCGAACATACGCGTCGTGTTTTAGATTATAAGATCAATTCAGAAAAAAAACAAAAGAATAAAATATCCTCGAATATGATTTTCCTGGTATTCCAGCTGTTGTTGATATTTCAACTCACCAAGGCTCATACCAGTTATCCATATGAGGAATTGCTAGACTTCAAACCTTTAGAGAGAAACAATTTCTTGGCATCATTTAAGTTCAATATTAACTCGTCTGATTTCGACTTGTACCCTGAAGAAGGCAAGTCAGTACATTATTCAGTGTTTTCCAAACTATTGGCACCAATACTGCAAGAAACAAACACAAGAGAACTTCATTTGAGATTTAGTCAAGGCTGGTATGATCCAGAAGTTTATGGAGAATTGCCTGTAAATGGTGATTATAGTGGTGGAACAGGTGTCGAATTATGGTCATTGATTGAAGGTTCAGATAAAAAGTCGGTCTTCCAGGATTGGACGAAATTGGCAAACTCTTTATCTGGGTTATTCTGTGCCTCTCTTAATTTCATTGATTCGGCATCAACTACATATCCAGTTACTGTTTTTCAACCAAGCGCTCCATTCTTGGAACAAGGAGTTGAATTAAAAAACGATTTGTATTTGATGAGAAGTGCCTTACCAAGAGAGCCAATTTGTACCGAGAATTTAACTCCCTTCCTCAAACTGTTGCCGACTAAAGGAAAGGCCGGAATTTCCTCATTATTGAGTAGTCATAAAGTGTTCAATTCTCAATGGTCTTCAATGTCTATTGATATTACTACCCATTGTTCAATAACAGGTTGCCATTACGAAATGGAACAAGCAATCAATATGATTATCAATGTTCCAATGGCAATTGAAAGAAATGAAATGCCTATTCCTAAACCAACTCCGGGCCCAAAATTAAGATGTGATCCTTCAAAACCTATGGATATGTATCATTGTTTCCCCTTAGATACCATTGAAGAATTGGATTTCTTATTATCAGATTTATTTGGGAGAACCATAGATGGCGGTGCTTTGATCGGTAGTAGACCAACTACAATTTGTGCGGACCTTAATTCAGAATCATGGACCATGGATGTCGAATCTGTATCCCCAATTAAATTTGTCGAGCAAGGAAGAAAGCAATGCTTTGTGATCGATGATTCAGAAAGATACAACATCAGATTTAAATCTTCCAACTCTTCTAATATTGTGCCGCTAAATCAACCCCCAATTCTTGCTTCCAGATCGATTTCCGGGTACTCTCAAGATTCCGGAGGATTCAGAATAGATCTCACCAATCCTACAGATCGTGATTCAAAAATTGTCATTTTTGAAACGATCCCGTGGTTTGTTCGCATCTATCTACACACCCTTACTTTGTCCGTGAATTCCACCAACACCTATTCAGTGAATGATCCAGAACTCAATACTTTGTTGAATGGAATAATATACAATCCTGCTATAGATAGACAAAAACCTTCGCATTTGGAATTGTTGATCATGGTTCCAGCACAAACCAAGCTCAAGCTAGTGCTGGAGTTCGACAAGTCTATGCTTCTTTATGCTGAATATCCTCCGGATGCAAATCATGGATTTGAAATCGAACCTGCTGTGGTTTCAGTCCTAGATCAGGATACCAATAAAGTAACATACCAAATGAGAACAACTTCTGCTCTTTTGACTGTTCCAACCCCGGACTTCTCAATGCCCTATAACGTCATCATTTTAACGTCAACAGTGATGTCATTGGCCTTCGGATCAATCTTCAACCTATTGGCAAAGAAGACAGTTACTGAAGAAGAAGCAGAACAGATCGTCGACGAAGGATTGTTGAAGCGTGTTGCAGAGCGACTCCAACAAACTGTACAACAAATCAAACACACATTTAGACGCTAGATTTTGTTCCGTTTGCGTTGGTCGTCTAGAAAGTCGCCAATTTTGCCAAGCTGTCTAGCCAAACCACAAGAAGTCCAATTTAGTGTTACCCAGTGTTCGAATTTGGTCACCAAATTACTCAAAATCCTTCCCGAATCAGGAAGCTTTCGAGAATTAAGAAGCACATGGAACAAATCGTCCCACATCTCTTTTTGCCAGTATCTGCGAATGTTCTCTTGTAACTTCCAAGTATCGGGAGTGGACCTTATAACGTCTATAGTACGCCCAAAAAGCATCATGTGAATAATTTTTGCTGCACCGTAATAATCTTGTTCGTATTTCCATCCCTTAAGCATTGATTGAGGATGTTCTGAGTTTCGCTGCGCTGAAAACCGAACGTTTGGCGGAAATAGTGTAAGATCGATCGCTTGCTGGAAATCAATGAACCAGACTTCTTGGTAGCACGCTTTCGAAGTTGGTTTGAAGGATAACATACAGTTTTCCGGCTGCAAATTTCCATGAATAATATCAACCGAATGGAGAGCAAGCATTTGACGCAGGACTTGAATCGTCAAGTAGATAGCTACCGATTCTTCCAATTTGACAGCTTGAGGATGTGAAGTTGATTTCACCAGATCGCTAATGGTCCCATGTTTTAAATATGGAAGCATTAGATACGATTCATCTTGATATTTATAAAAATCAATGGCCTTTATGAACTTACCTGGAGCTCTCTCATCCAGTTTGGTCAAGATGTAGTATTCCCATTCCAAAGGTGGTGAATTCAATTTGATCGCACTCATGGTTCCATCTGATTTCTCGCTTAGATAGACCATGGCCGGATCTGCATCGCCCAATTGCTTGGTAAAACAGTAAACTTCTCCCCCAAAATCTACCATAAGATGACGACTGCCCATGATCGGGGCAGCGTGTGGTTTCAAAAGAGTCTTGAGCTTGGAGGATTTGCCTAGTTGGGTACTTGAGTAATGGAAGTTTGCATTAGTGGCCAACTGTTCTGGAAGTTTGTTCAACAGGTTTCCTTGTAGTTTTGTATCAAATGGGTTGATGTATACATCTTTTATCAAAGTCTCCTGATGAATAGGATCCTCAAGAAATGGCGAGCTCATTACTGCAGTCTCTTCAGTCATCACTTTCTTCGGGGTTGCAGGCTTATGATTGGTTATTGTTTCTGTAACAAAATCACTAAGGCCATCATCTAAAGATGGTTCTTCGTGTATTTGTACTTGTGGTGTTTCTGTGAGTGGTTGGTTAATCATTTTAAACACCTCGTGTCGAGACTCTTTGGAGAAGAATGTCAAGGTTGGCGAATTAAACAACTTGGTATCATTATCGTCAACCGAAAGAGTATGTTTTTTCATAGGAGTCTCATTGGAGAGTTCTGTTTTCCGCTTCTTCGAGGAGTAGTAAAGTCCACGACTCAACACCAAAATTTCCATCAAGTTGCGTTCATCTCCATCCTCTGGATATAGAAGGTCAAAATTGAGATCAAATTTCTCGGTTCGTTTACCGGGATTCTTGATTATCTTACTGATAGGGAATCGTCCCTGTTCATCCTTGAACACCTGAAAAGAACATTTGTCAACTGCTGGGACCTTTTGTTGTATTAGTTTTTCCCCAGACCAAGATGTTGGTCGAATCACATTTTCTTTTCGTCCGTTGTCAATGGTTTCAAGATGTGACCAAATTCCCACGCTCTCAGGTTTAGGTAGTGAATCTGAATCATTGAACACTGCAAATGCTCGAGATGAAGGTCTGGATGGTACCGATTTCCTCGTGCTACCCAGTCCTCCTCCAGATGGGTTTTGAAGAACTCCTAATCCTTGTCTCTTCTGACATCCTGCCTCCTGCTGTTGCTGTCTAATCTTGAAATTATCATATGCCTTGATCAATCTAGCAAGCGGACGTGCTTTATTCTCGATCCCTATTCGATACAGCTCTTGTGCTTTTTTGAAATCGCCTTCTAGTTCAACAAAAGTAGCATAACTCTCATAAAACAATGCAAGACTCAATCCTATCTTCTTCTTCAACAAATACTGGAAAATATCTTTAGAGTTGTCACTGAATTTGATGTATTCTAGCCACACCTTAAAATATCGTATCTCGTTTTTGTAATACTCGTCATCTTTGAAATCATGTGTAATTCTCTCTAATAACTGAATAAGCCCAGATTCAGTGGTACCTCCAGAAGGATAATGAGTATGAATCCATTCCAAATACTTCAAATATGGCTCCAATGGATCATCAAGCTCCTCTAATGCAGACGAGGATATTGAAGCTTCCAATTGTTCTCGGTCCCGTGAAATAACCTCTTTACGTGTTTCCCTGTCTAAACTAAGAGACTTCACCAAGTTGCTGGCCGATCGACCTTGTTTAAGAGGCTGAATGTTTTCCTTGTCTAGTTCTATTCTCATAAAATCAGTGGAGGCGCCAGATGCTAATGATCCACCACTATTTACACGAGAACTCATTGGATCTTGAATGTAAACAAACGAAATAATTACACTAAATAAATTCTAAAACCTCTAGTATTAGATTACCTAATCATATCATGAGATTGCCCTAATATATATATATACATGTCATGCTATTTGAGCACCTTCATCATCGGGAAGAGGTTCGGATTCGCTCTTCTTAGGCATCAAATATTTCTTGAAAGCGTCGTTCTTTTCCTCGAATGGACGTGGTCCCACAAGTCTGATCATATCGTCTCTGGTTAAAACTTCTTTAGTGAGCAGTTCCTGTGCAACCTTCTCAACCTCATCGAGTTTCTCGCTCAAAAGTTTTCTGCATTTCTGATGAGCATCATTAATGATACGTTTGACTTCATTATCTATTAATTCAAAGGTCTCTTCACTGTAAAGTTTGTGGACTTGTGCCTGTTGGTTTGAAGTCTCAAACGCAATAGTTCCCAACTTCTTGGACATTCCTAGGCGAAGAATCATTGCGTTAGCCATTTGAGTCACCTTTTTGAAATCGTCGGCAGCACCGGTTGTAACATCATTGAAGTTCAGCTCTTCAGACACACGTCCACCAAGGGCCATGATCATTCTATGTTCAAACTGTTCTTCGGATATTAGATATTGATCTCCTGGAAGGTACTGGGCGTAACCTAAAGCACCCTGACCACGGGGAATTATCGAAACCTTTAGAAGTGGATCAGCATGTTTCAAATACCATCCACAAATAGCATGTCCCGCTTCGTGGTAAGCAACAGTCTTTTTTTCCTCGGCAGAAAGAACTCTACTTTTTCTCTCTAGACCAGCAATCACTCTCTCAATGGCCATTTCAAAGTGTTTCAGTTCAACAACTTCAGCATCCTGACGAGCTGCGATCAAAGCAGCCTCATTACAACAATTTGCAATGTCTGCACCAGAAAACCCAGGAGTCAAAGCAGCTAGTCTACCAGCAAATTGATCCGTAACAGGTTCAGCCAATTTAAGGGGTTTCAAATGAACTTTATAGATGGCTTTCCTACCCTCAATGTCTGGTCTATCGATAGAAACGTGTCTATCGAATCTACCTGGCCTGGTAAGTGCCTTATCAAGGATATCTGCTCTATTAGTACCAGCAAGAACGACAATGTGGTCAGTAGATTCAAAACCGTCCATCTCAACCAGTAATTGATTCAAGGTAGCTTCTTTCTCGTCATTGGAACCCATAGGACCGTTTTCTCTAGATTTTCCAATAGCATCAATTTCATCAACGAAAATGATGCAAGGAGCAAGTTTACGAGCCGTAGCAAATAGGTCTCTGACTCTTGAAGCACCCACACCAACATACATCTCGACGAATTCTGAACCAGAAACAGAAAGGAATGGAACACCGGCCTCACCAGCAGTTGCCTTGGCAAGTAATGTCTTACCTGTACCAGGAGGTCCAGATAAGATAGCCCCTTTTGGTATTTTGGCCCCCAATTTTTCATATTTTTTTGGTTCTTTTAGGAAAGTGACGAATTCCATGATTTCCTCCTTGGCTTCGTCACATCCGGCGACATCTTTGAATTTCACCTTGATTTCGGTCTCTTGGTTGAATATCTTAGCCTTGGACTTTCCAAATCCCATGATTGAGTTGAATGGTCCTCCTCCACTCTTGCCATTTGGAGATCTTTTTTGGAACTGCTTGGCCAAATAAAATGTACCCCCAATTAAGATAAGAGTAGGAACAAACGGCAAAATATATGATAAAAGACTGGATCTGCGAAGATATGACACAGGGATGCGTTCGTTCTTTGGAATGCCTAACTTGTTTTGGACTTGGTCGATTTCCCGTTCAAAAAACTCCACTGAACCTATAGTGAACACGACCGATCTTGGATGCTGGGTAACCAATTCAGCTTCCACCCAACTGCCATTGATAACGTTGATTTTCCTGACGAGACCCTTCTCGAGGAAATTCACCTTAAAGTCCTGAAAAGTCATTTGATTGGACTCATCTGTTGATGATAAACTATTAAGAAATAAAGTTATCACCAGACCAGGGAAAACCCAATCTGTCCATTTGGTATTTCTAAAGTAATCTTGAGGTTGTTTATTTGGTTCCTTTTTGTCCTTGTCTTTCTTATCATTGTTCTTGTCGGGTTTCTCGTTGAGCTTAGTTAATGTTTGTCTAAATAATGTCTGGCTGTTTCTTGTCGAAAACTGTCTGAGAGAACCAGATTCCATAACATTCAGTCTAACAGAAGGTATTTTCGACATTCGACCCAATTGAGGACCAAGTCGGATCAAAGGCCTGCCCAAAAACATGATTTATATAACTCAATATTATCGCCACTAAATATTTTTCTTTTAAAGACATCCCGTGCCGGGTAACGTGTTTTTTTATTAGGTATAATAAGTGCATGCATACTAAAAGGTTTCATCATCAATCATCTTGACTTCATTCTCCTTTCCGTGGTCACCGTCATGATCTTCAGTAGGAATCTGAAATCCTTCGGTAGTGCTGTACAGAATTTCTTGAATATGGGATAGCAATTGATCAAGATTGACACCAACACTTTCGGAAGCCTGAATCTTTTCGGTCAGATTTTGACAAAGAATCTCGATATCTCTTAATTTGTTGAAGTAGAAGTTCCGTTCGGTTTCCAGACTTTCTTGTACCAGTTTCATCTCCTGTAATGCGGCTTGTGTTGTTTTGAGTTCCTCTTGAATCCCTGATGAAGAAACCCTAGAATAGCTGGTTGGAGGTTTGGTAGTTTGATCTCTTGATTTATATCCTGCTCCAGCCAACGAAGTTCTTCTACTTGCCGGAACACCACTATTGACAGATGAGTTAGAAAATACCCGTCGAGATCCGGAAACTGACGAATTGATGGAATGAACAACAGAGGTCTTTCTGCGGGAAGTAGGATCATAATCGTCCAACTTATTATCAGACCATAACCTACTCATCCATTGTAAGAATTCCAAATTGTCTTGTAATCTGCATTTCATCAATCGGTCCACAGGAACCTCTCGGGTTATTTTATGCTTGGAAAACCCGCTTTGAAGGATCTTATAATTTGTTAACGTGTGATATTCAGAAGTCGGATTGAAGTTGACTTTTGCCATAGGAAGATCCCCAAAAATAGAGTCAAATATCTGGCAATAAACAGCCCCATTTCCACATTGCTCAATACGAGTATAGTTGAGCTGATATGTGGCGTTTATCCATTCTAGAAGCTCTGATCTCGAAGCTCCAACAGCCATTTAGAAAGTAAACAACGCGAACTTTTTCGACGCGACGATAATAAATAGATGGTAAAGCTACCTAATAAATATAATATATAATGGATCAGAGGGCACCTCTAATCTTCCGTAACTGATCGTTTCTTGCGTTCAGGTAATGACGAGAAATCTTGAATCACATCGAATCGTGCATTTTGTCCAGATCCAAAATATCTACCCGGGACATCAGTATCAATGTGGAGGTGATTGTAGTCTCTCTTAATTGGTGTGGTCATTAAAGTAGTAAAGTCCGTTCGATCATCAATGCCCTTTCTGTACTTCTTGAATTGCGCTTCTAGATCTTCCAATACTTCAGGTTTATTGAACATACTTGTGAGAGAGGTTCCATTATTAGCCTGTTTGTATTTCTCATTCCCGTAAGTCATTCCAGCAATAAGAACACCAAATCCAGCAGCTCCAATGGTGTATCTGTTAATAATTGGTTCTTCCTCACTGAGGGGTAACTCATGATGATGGTCATGGGAATCATGAGAATCAGCAGAGTGGTGCTCACTTCTAAATCCCACGGAGGAAGATAGACGTCTCACACTAGATTGACCCAATTTGATACCAAAAGAGGTCATTGGTGAGACTTTAAGTAACATTGTCTTGATTGTATAAAGAAAATGGGGTAAAGATTCTGGGCACATAACCACTATTATTTTTCAACAAGGGAAGGAAAATTAACATTTTGTTTATTGATGAGTAGTGAGGAATTGGAGAAAGTTGGCGAGGAGCCGGTTGACGATCTTTTTGGAGATGAGAGTGAAGAAGAAGTGCTGGAAGAAGAAGAAGGTGGAGTTGATGTTGCGGAGACTAAGCAAGTTGCTGATGATGATGACGATGATGATGAGGAAGTCGAAGAAGAGAGACAGCCTACTTCGGTGGACATTTCGATTCCAAGACATCCTAGATCGCATGTTTCCTCTGGAGATGCCATGTCATTCAACCTTCCGCGCTACTTATTCGTTGATCCAGAACCATTCGCTCCTACAACGTTTGAGTCAAATCTAAACGAATTTGTTCAAGATTCCAAAAAGAACAGCACCAACAAGGAATTACAAAACTCATTGGAGTTTAAGAAGTTGGAAGTTCAAAACACTATCAGATGGAGATATGCACAAACTGCCTCGAACGAATTGTACAAGCAATCGAATGCTTCTATTGTCGAATGGGAAGATGGATCCATGTCATTGAAAATAGGACAAGAGTTTTTCGATATTCGGCCGAAAAAGAACGAGGATGATTTGCTTGCTATGCGTCACGACGATCTTTATATTTCGCTGATGGAATTGAACAAAACTATTCAAGTTCTCCCGTCTTCTACAAGTTCTAGGGCACACAAGATCTTGGCCAATACATTGCAATCGAACTTGCGTATGAGGAAGTCAAGTAAGATTAACACCATAGTGACGACTGAGGATCCTGAACTCAAGGCCAGAGAGATGGAGAAAGCACAGCGAGAGATCGAGAAAGCCAGACGGAAACAACAGGCCAAACTTGTTCTGGAAGAAGAGCGCCAGGAACGGGAATCCAGAGCAACTAGCGTGATACATTCCATTGATGCTGCTGATGAAGATGAGGAAGATGATGACGAGTACAACGAGAAAGACGATTTCGTGGTGAGCGACAACGAGCAGGACTCTGGCTTGGATGATGACGAGTTGGATCGTGCTGCGGAAAAACTAAGAGATGTGAAACGTGCTGGCGAGGCAAAATACAAGGAGCCTGTTGAGGATGAAGATGAGGACGAAGGTGAGGGTACTTTGGTGAGAAAGAAGCGGAGAGTGGTGTTGGACGAGGATGAAGAGTAATGTACACTAATAGAAATAAGAGGCCGGGTAACCTTAGAAACGGCAGAAAAAGTTAAAGGAAACACAATAAATAACAGACATTACAAAATAGACTGGAATATTTGAAAATGTCTTGGAACGGTAAGGAGAATTGAGAGTTATTTTGATTGGTATACTAACAATTCAGCATACACTGACAATCTTGTTGCTACTGGCAAACTGGATAAGGCTGCTATCTATGGGGCTGATGGATCGTCGTTATGGGCCACATCTAACAACTTACAATTACAGCCAAATGAGATCCAAGAACTTGTTCGTGGATTCAATGACCCTTCCCAGCTATATGCCTCTGGGCTACATGTGCAAGGTCAGAAAAATGTCTGTATTCGTGCTGATCCACGCTCCATCTACGGTAAGCAAGATGCTGAGGGCGTGTTATGTGTGAAAACCAAACAAGCCATCTTGATTGCCCATTATCCGGCTGGTGTTCAAGCTGGTGAAGCAGCTAAGATTGTTGAACAATTGGCCGATTACCTGATTGGAGTAGGATATTAATGAAATTATACATTTATCTCAAGGTTTGATAATATCTGTAGCCAGTCTTCCTGCACAGCCGTAAGGGTAAATTAAGACCGAGTCCAAATCCCAGACACCAGCTTTGTAATAAGGGTCAGTCTTCAAGAATTCGATGATCTCTTCCTTGGAATTGGCTACAATATTGTAAGACGACCCAGCAAACTTTGTCTTGGTCTCATCAGTAAAAATGGCACCACAATTGGTCACACCTTTGGCAAACGCACCTGGAATGCCCTTCAAGTGATCGCCTCTCACGGCCAGCCGGTCTGTGCCGGGCTTATCATAAACAATCACCAAGTATTCCATTTAATGTAAAAGTTGACAAAATTTTTGTTACCTAATCTATTACTAATGCAGGGAATAGACCATTAAATTATGGAGTCCATCTTACTGAAAACACTAACCACAGCAGCAATGGTCTCGAGAACCAAATCGCCCGGTTTGTCATTATCAATCTCGTTATTCAGCTCGGAAAACAAGTTCATACCCACACCAATTGAGGACCCTTTATCGATAAATGGATACTCACTGAATTGATTCAAGAGCTCGTCTGCTCTAATGAAAGCATTGTCTCTATTTTCAAAACTGAGGTCCACTAGAATATTTTCCAGAACATTCGCAGCACAGCAGCCTGCTACGAGACAAATTGTTCTAAGGTACTTGTATTTGACTGACTGTGGGAAATATTTCTCGTCGTATTCTATAATGAAATTTCTGTTTGTGAGTAGGGCCAAGATTCTGGACACGACGTTTCTCTTTGGAGTTAAGTCTTGGACTGGATGCGTGGCCATGTCGAACAAAAGGAAGTTCTTTCTTTCGGTCTTCAGGACACCTTTGTCCACTAATCCCTTGGCCAGTCGTTCTCTGACTTGTTTCAACTGGTAGTTGATTTTCATCAGGTTCCATGTTTCTCCAGATAGAAGGTCGATCCAATTGGAAACGCTCAAGTGTTGGCTATCGTTTTTGATTAATTTCAAAGCCTCATCCAGTAACGTTTCGCCAGTCAATGAGCCATCACAACATTCAATCAACCGATCAGGGAATTCAAACCGCTTTCTAGCAGGATCATTCACCATTCTGATTTTCCCCCGAAAGGCCAGCTCCAGGATAATCAAGCCTCTTAAAGCATACGAGATGTTATCGTTCCAGAATGACAAGTATCCTTCTTTATCTTTCAATCCAACAAGTAGTACTTCCTCCATCAGAGTCAACAATGGGGTGTTATTTCCTCTGGAAGAATCAGCTATGTCATCTGGGTCATAAGCAATCTTGTGTTCTCCAGCCTGTTCATTAGGGACTGATGATTCTTCAGTGGCAGATTGTTGTTTCCCACCACGCCGTCTCGAAAGTCCTGACGACATGATTGTTGTTATTTAATTGGATGTTTGCAAATCTCAACAAGGTCCCGACTCCAAAACCGTTATGATTCTAAGCACGATTTGTTGTCCCTTTTGAAAAAAATGATGAGGCAGTATTTCTTGTGTAGGCCACACCACCCCCAAGACTTGTATAAAGTTTTCTTTCAGGCAGTGCAAATATTGTACAATTATGTCTGATAAGCTTCCTAGAGCAACATTGAAGCAGAAAATACAGGTTCTAGACTACCTTCATGGACCTCCTTCGAGGACTCAAAAACAGACCTTGTTACATTTCCTGAAACTCGGCCAATTTAGTATTTCTCAAGGGACTCTTTCATCATGGTCCATGAAAGAGGCCGAATTGAGAGCTGAGATAGAGATAAATCCGGCTCTTCAAAACTATAAACGAAAACCCAATGTCAAATATCCTGAGGTCACAAAGGCTGTTGAAGATCACCTGAACCAATATGTCGATTCTAATGAGTTAATCACAGATAAGTTGATTACCGATTTATTTTTGAAGTATATGAGGCATTTCGGACTATCAACCGAAGGATTCAAAATGAGTAATGGATGGCTACATACCTTCCGAAAAAGAAACAAGATTGTTAATGGCTTGAAGATTAAGCAAACTCAATCGTCTATTACGGATATAAACACACAAGAACCAATTCTAGAGGTCGATTATGAAGAGATCTTCAATAATCAAATGATTGGATTTAATACAAGATTGATCCATTCCGATGATCATTTTATGAATCTACTCAACAGTTTTCCAACTTTAGAACAACCCGAACAAATCAACTTGGAAACCTCACCAGCTAATTCACCTCAATCCACAAATAAACTACCATATTATCCAACTTATCAAAACCCACTACAAAATCAACCCAACAAATCACATGCACTTGAAACCTTCGCATCATCAAGAGGTTCTCACCCAAACTCAGAAAAAGTTGAGAAAATCCTAGAAAATATCACCGAAGGCTATACAACGATCTATAATTCTGGTACTTCTGCAATCATGGGAATTCTATCCTATTTGAACCCACCTAAAATATGCATCAACAATTCAGGATACCAAGGAACACATCGAGTGATCAAATTGCTTTCAAAACTCACAAATGTAGAAAAACTCACCCTTGAAGAAATCTCTCAATTACCTCCAAAAGCAGTAGTCATAATAGAGACCCCAATGAACCCGGAAGGATATGTTCTAGACATCGAGAAGTTTGCTCGATTGGCACACGAGAGAGATTCATATCTAATAGTGGATTCAACATTGGCCCCACCACCACTCCAATTCCCTTTCAAATACGGAGCAGACTATGTTGTATATTCTGCAGTGAAGTATCTTGCTGGAGTCTCTGATTTAGGAGCAGGATTTGTAGTCAGCAAGAAGAAGATTGACAAAACCGAACTCCATAATGAAAGACACTCACTAGGAACTAATATTGCCAATTTTGATTCATTCTTGTTGTTGAGATCGCTAAGAACATACAAAATGAGAATGCTGACTCAATGTCAGACCACTCAGCAGATTGTCGAGTATTTGAAATTCAATAGTGTCAAATACTATTCTGTTATCAATAAATTGCATCATTCTTCATTACAAAGTGATCCGTTTGTGAAAGAGCAACTTAATGGGTTTTACAACCCGGTGCTAGCCATCGAAATCAAGACGAAGGACCTTGCGGAAGAAATTCTCACCAAGTTCAATTTTATCAGCAACAGTCCAAACGTTGAAGGAGGAGAAACACTCGTGGAACTCACCTCCAAAAATTCAAATCTCATGAGTTCCCATTCGAATCTGTTGAGATTTAGTATTGGTTGCGAAGATTATGAAGATATCATCAAAGACATAGACCATGCGTTGATGAGCGTCATTGAATCGAACTCAAATCAGACTCTGTCTTGACCTCTCTCTTCAAAGGTTCAATCAAATCCAAAAGCTCATTCTTGACAAAAACCAGATAGTAAGGAGTAGCGTTGTTGTTCTGACTGAAATTCAAGACCTCTTCAATGGTAACTTCACTAACAATCTCATCGTTATACTTTCTGTATAGATTCGATTTTGGATCCCTGATATAAATCCAATAGTGACCATAAGATGCTTGTCCTCTGTGGATGAAAATTGCAAAGACTGAATATCCGATACTGGTCAAATGACTGAATTGATTAGATATTCTTTGCTGAAGTTCTTCAATCTCGTTCTTGATTGTTACCAATTCTTCATCAATCTTTGTAATTTGATTATTCAAAACTTCTAGAACATTAGAATCAATTAAAATACCAATGTCGTTAATGACTTGTGCTTGAAGAAATTGACGTGTAGAATCCAAGGCTTCTCTCAATGGCAAACCATGTTCATTTGGTTGCATCAATTGACGTCTGCGTTCCTGAAGCTCAGATATTTGATGTTTCCACATGAAAACTTCTTTCCGTTTGGCGATGAGGTCCGAATCAGAAGTTTCCATGTATCTGTCCATATAAAGGTTCTCTTCAAATGGAAGGGGTTGAATAGATTTCACTGGAATCAATCTCTCACGATCAAATTGGACTCTTTGAATCTGAATTTGAATGATCTTGGGCAATTCGATGATCGTTAACGATCGTTTTACCTCTTCATCATCCAGTTGAAGTAAGTCCTCAGTAAAATAAGTATCCAAAGCGTCATAAATATCTCTTGGATTATCACCAATGTTGACAATCAAATTCAGAAATCTTTCCTCTTTCGTACGGGCCCTAGAAGATTCAATTTCTTCCTTGGTTTTGGGGTCAACAGGCATTAGGGTTTGTTTGGTCTTTCCATAGAAAAGTTCTTTGATCAAATCAATCTGTTCGTTGTCCGTATCCAATTTAGATGGCTCCAATGCACTTTCAATTTGAATCAAAACGTTCTCAATACATTCCGTAACATCTTGTTGCCTTCCAAGTTCCAATGCATTTTCAATTTGGTCAGTACTGATCTTTGCTGTCGCAGCACTTTGAATTATAGTGCCCTCCTCTAGTATCTCCGCAGATTCCTTTTGAGGAGAATCCACAGCTGGTTCAATCTCTTCATCATTGGATATTTCCATACTTTCTTCCTCATAATCTTCCATCTTCTGATCCTTGATTTCAGATGATTCTTCTGCAAATTCGACTTCGTCACTGATCGGACTAAATGCAAGATACGCCAACTCCCTAGTGGGCTGAACACATCTCGAGTTTTCATGGATCAACTTGTCATAAAGATCTCTCAATTGATACATAAATTGATATGATCTCTCAGTCTCTTTAAATCCAACTGTACGACCACCAATTCGTCTCACTGTATAATTTCCATTTTCAATCTTTTGCTTCTCAACAGTCTTATTGAATTGTAAAATTAAGTCTCTTAATGGCTTGATAACAAAATAGTATTGTAACAACGAGTTCAAATAACAAGTGTTTCCTATGTTATTCAATCCAGCCGGAGTCTTCTCAACCGAAAGTAATCTAGAATCAATTACTCCCGAGTTCAAAAACCCTTCAATCAACTTGGATTTCTTCGTCTCCCCAATCACTTTTAAACATGTCCAAAATTCAAAGAAATCCGCATTCACCTCTTTGGCCACTCGTTCTTGGAAAACACGAATCACAGATGAATCATCTGCATACTGATCGCAACCAATCGTTTGATACGCCTCTTCCAAACTAGGAGCAGATCGAGAAAATTGAGGTAAACTTGAATGAATATAACTAATCAACATCAAACTCTTACGTTGGAGAGCAATAGTCTTCAATGCACGGCCGTACAATGAAGAGTAATAGTTTGAGTCTTCAGCTTTTAGCTGATATGCAGTGATCAGAACATCATCGTCAACAGATGGGTCAGTTTCCAAAGTATCATAAGCTTCAGAAACGTCAAACATTGATTCTGTATCCAAAAATTGACTTATTGCCACACTCTCTCTATATTGTCCGATCTTTTCCAAGTTTTCTCTAAGAGTTGTACGTTCGTACTTGCTTCCGCTTAGAATGAGATGATTTTTATATGCAACAATCAATTGGTCATCAGTCAGGTTTCGCGCAATCTCTGGGTTGGTGATATCGAATCCAAATTTCAAAAAATAGCTTCTCAATTCTAAGAATCCAACTACTCCTTGAGATCGAAGTGTTGCAACAAACAAGGTCAAGTCGCTACCCTGTCTTGAAGTCGCACAATATGTCAATGCATCAAATAATTCTGGAACAGTATCAGGATTGATGTTCTTCATGGTTTTATAACAATCGATAATCAATTTGTCTGAATAATATGGACAAACACTCAATGTGGTCAAAGCTGTGACATATTGAAACTTGTCCCAGTATTGAAACTGATTGGAAATATCGGGCTCATTTAAGATTCTGAAAACTTGGTGCATATCAGTCTGGAAACTGGTTTTGGTTTTGAAATAATCTGGAGTTGAAGAAAATATGGAGCCCAGGTGAAGTATCTCAGTCAAGACCCGCAAATAATAACTGTAACCAATGTTTTTGAATTCACCTAGATCTGAAAATCTAGGAGGCTGAAGTTCGTCATTGATTCTCCGGAAGAATAGCTTTCGCGGGAGCAGATCCAATTGAAGGTGTAATTTCAATACTATGGAGCTTTCAGGCTTAAGAGTTTTGATATCGTCTGAGTCTGGGTTAGTGAGTGGACCTCTCAATACTTTAAATAAGGTGTTAAGGCAATCGATAGTGGTCGGAATATGAATATTCTCAATCCTATTAGGTAACTGAGAAATGAAAGATGAGACACGAATTTCGATCTCTTCCTTATCCAAATGAATTAGATCCTCCTGACTCAAAATCGCAGGATACACTTCGATTCTAACAACAACTCCTGTAGATTCACAAATATAATTGGCTGAGTCGATGATAGTTGGGATTGAATTCCAGATCACCTTATTGTTATATTCTTGTTCCGGATTAGTTGCTTGAGGTAAGAGAGATTTTATTTTGGCCTTATCGGTCACCAAATGTGTTCTGTCATCTTCAAATAATTGATGGTCTTCAAAAGAGTAGAATCTGTGTTTTGTGTGCATGGTGTTTTCTTTTCCCTTGATTTTGATTCGGAAATGAAATAGAGGTTGTTTGGGCATAGTAAGTTGGGGAGCTGGGGCCAAGATTCCATTAATGGTCCAAATTTTGGAACCATTGTCAAGTTCTATAGGTTTTGCAGTGTTTACAGGCTCAAATGTAGACACTGGAATCATAGCCTGGTATCTTTTGGAAGAGTTCTTGATGAACCCATTCAATCTCTCTGAATAATATACTGGTTCCTCAGAAAGAATACCATGGCCAAACTTACCGGTGTAATCGAACCCACTAAGAAGGAAATAAGGATCATTTCGTAGATCATCTAAAATCCGTTCACTGGTCTTGAAGAACTTGGCTCCACTGAAGTCGTAGCGCTGAAGAGGTTGGATTTCCTCAAAATAGGGTGGGGTAAGATTCTCATCGCTGTCACTAGATTTAAGCTGTATTTCGTTATCTGCATCAATCAAGTCCTCGTCTTTAATGCGAGAGAACTCGTCGCCCCTGTCTATAGTGGTGGGGTACAATTCATTCAATTCTGAAGCAGTGTGGGATACACCAGCAATATCTGAGTATTGGGGAGGCAAATTTGGATCAGACATGGAAGAATAACCAAATTGAAGAATTATTCAAACAAATCCAACAAGGTCTTGTTTGCCGTTAAAGGTTGGTTTAATTTGACTTGTAGTAAATAGTCGGGACGATCGACTTCAGAAAAAAACATTTCATACATACGAACTTATTCTATTTACATGACGGATGGAAGTTCACAACCACCAACAGGAGAAGATCCAGGGTCTTTTGGAGTTGACTTCCTGCCGTCAATTATCACTTCCAATCCATATTTTGCAGCAGGAGGAAGTCTGATGATTCTGGGTGGATCTCTAGCGTTGGCTCGAAAATCCGTCAGTTCATTGGCTAGTCTAGCATATCGTCAAATGTTGGTCGACATGGAGCTCCGAAGTAACGACAAATCGTATGACTGGTTTCTGCATTGGATGTCTAACTATAAGAAAACCAACTCTAGACATTTAAGTGTTCAAACCAAATTTATTCAACATCCAAATGGTTCAATATCAACTGGTTTCTCATTTGTTCCCGGTCCTGGAAACCATTGGCTTAAATATGACGGGGCTTGGTTCTATGTGAAACGAGAAAGATCTGAAAGAGTGCATAATTCGGGAGTTCCAACCGAAACTATCACCTTGACCACCTTGTACAAAGATAGATATCTTATGGCTTCAATTCTAGATGAAGCCCGTAAGATGGCAATTAAGTTGGCAGAAGGTAAGACTGTCATGTTCAAATCGTGGGGACAGGAATGGAGACCATTTGGACAACCCCGTAAGAAGAGAGTGGTGGATTCTGTGATTTTGGATAAAGGTATCAAAGAAGATATTCTTGGCGACGTGAATGAGTTCCTGAAGTCTGGGAAATGGTATCATGATAGAGGAATTCCTTACAGAAGAGGATATTTATTATTTGGACCTCCGGGTTCCGGTAAAACCAGTTTCATTCAAGCTCTTGCTGGAGATCTTGATTATAATATTGCCATATTGAATATAAGTGAGCCGAATCTCACGGACGACAGATTGGCATATCTAATGAACAACATTCCTGAAAGAACGATTTTGCTGCTTGAGGATATTGACGCGGCGTTCAACCAGAGAGAATTGAACAGGGAACAAGGGTATGTTGCTGGAGTGACATTCAGTGGGTTATTAAATGCACTGGATGGTGTTGCTTCAGCAGATGAAATAATCACGTTTATGACCACTAATCATCCTGAAAAATTGGACCCTGCTTTGTTAAGGCCAGGGAGAATTGATTTCAAGGTGTTGATTGACAATGCCTCAGATTATCAGATTGAACAAATGTTTTTGCGATTTTATGGTGGCGAAATAGAAAAGGCCAAGCTTTTCGTCTCCAAATTCCACGAATTGGGATTACCGCATGTCAGCACTGCTCAATTGCAAGGTCTATTTGTTCAATTTAAACAGCGTCCCGATCTTGCCTTGGATAACATCGGGGTGTTAAAACAGCCCCATTTGAACAACTTCTTTTATGAGTAATGTATATAAATCAACCTCTAAACCGTTTCAGCATCTCCAATTTGGCGTCTTCGAGATGTTTATGTAAAATTTCTGAGCTCGCATCTTGTTTGGAGAGGTCGTTAGCTTTTGTGATCAAAGCATTCATAAATCGTAGATAATTCAAATATAATAGAAGATCCAAATTCTTTTGTTTGTATTTGAGAGGCTTTTGTGAACGAAGAACACGTTTGTGTCTGGCAGCAACTTTTTGATGATTCATAATGATTTGAGTTGTTTACCTTTAGAAATAACTTTTTTTCTCTCTTATACATTATGGCTGTGCTGGAAAAAAGATGGGGTAATAACTTGCCAACATGCTTCAGAACTTCAAGCGATTAGTGACTCCAAATCAGTCTCTTCGACTAGTCTTGCTTGATTTTAAGGATCCCAAAACCTTCGATCGGATTTTTGCAACTTCGGACGAATCTTTAGGTGGATTTTCCACGTCCCATTTAGAGCCTTGTAGAGATCAGGAAACAGGCAATTTATGTGCTCGATTCCATGGGAATTTGAATTTGAATCTTCCGTCTGATCCAAAAGTTGTTGCATCAGGATGGGCAATGTGGAAAACAAAAGATCGACAAAAACGTCATTCTTTCAAGCCATTTTATCTGACCAAACGATTTGCTAACTTCTGGTGGGACCTCTCTACATTCTATGCGGTTCATTTACGAGTGAAAAATCAGACTCCTACGAGAAAGTTCATGATAAACTTCCAAACCGACAGTGCTTCCAGAACAGATCTATTTCAACACCGATTGTTTTTGGAAGATCACGATCAATGGCAGGACGTATTTATTAGTATCAATGATTTTGTGCTCACTAATAGGGGACGTATTCAAATCCAATATGATGAGGAATTTGAAAAAGACCGGGTGCGCAGTGTTGGACTTTCTATTGCAGACAAAAAGTATGGAGAATTCGACCTCCTTATAGATTCTATAGAATGTCTCTATGGAGATGAATATGCCGAAAGAATTCAACAAGCAAGAGACAAAGATAAACAAAGTCTAGAATTAGCAAACTGAAAAGAATCCTGTTTATTGACTACGGACGCGTTTAACATTCTCATCGGGAGATTCAAATTCTCTTTTGGTCTCTTCATGGCCGGTCTTGGGTGGATTTAGAAGGGACAAGACAGTGGTAGCATTAGTACTGAGAGCAGAACTGGTAGAGCTCATTGAATGGTTTCTGGTTTGGGAAAACTGTTGGTCATGAACCGATCGTTGACTGATCTGTGAAGGAATAGATCTTGGTGGATTGTTGAAGGAATAGGTTTGACTCGCGCGTTTATCTTCAGACACAGACTGCGATGGCATTGAACCTGCTCTTCTTAAAGCATCGGTTGCTTGAGCAGGTGGCGCTGCAGCAGGATTCTGTGTATGAGGAACCGAATTAGTGGAAGAGGATCTGGTCTTCAGATTGTCGGGTTGAAAACTAGGTACAGCTTGTAGGATTGGTTGGAGCGTGTGGTTCACTGAGCTAGGTGAAGACCTTCTTACAGGCCCTGGAGATCCCACAAAAGGTACAGTGGCCGGCGAACTGAGACGAACAGGTTGTTGCGGAGTTGGTGGCAGAAGTTCTCCTTCATGCATATGTGGTCCTGGGGATTGGTCACCGGGGATAGCAGGAGGGTGCGGACCAGTGGGAATCATCGTTGGAGGAGCTGGTTGTAACGGGTCGAACACAGATACCTTTCTCGATCTGTTGGATGAAACACTATATCGAATGTCTTTATAGGGCATTTGGCCTTGATCGTGGGGATGGAAAGATGAATTGGACGGATTGCGAGGGATCGGTTGAACATGTGACAGCGAAACATGAGGGGTAGGCATTGAACTCTGGCCGTCTGAATATGTTGAATTCATGTCGCCGTAATAACCAGGCCCCTTAACAGCTTGTTTCAAAGCCATGTCACGTGCAGCAGATCGTTGGAGCACATTTGTCTTAAACTTTTCGAGTTCCGTCAAAACCTTTCCTGTCAGGAGGTCGTTTGACTGGTCCTTTTGGACAAGTCCCACGACATCTCTCAAAACATCTATAAGCGAAACACAATCATAATTGGTCTTTGTAAGGTCGTCTCTCAAAATTTCGTAGCGATAGTGGAGTGCATCAAAGGCTTTTACAAGTTCGTTATTTTGGGCGCTCAGATCATAATATCTCACATCTTTCGGGGGGAGCAATGTCCCTATTTGTTGTTGTTGAACATAAGAGTTGGTTAATCTTGCTTTCATTTCGATTTCATCTTGACCCAAGACGTCGTTGAAATCTCCCGGGCTATTTGGCTGATATCTGTAGGGGACATAATTTTGAGCTTCTCGGACTCCTTCCACTGGTTGAACTTTGAGACTGTGAACTTCTTTTTGAGAGGTGGAATTTTTGAAGGAACGACGCTTGATTTGGGCTAATCCGTCAATATTTCCCTGGCGGAACCATCCCGAAGAATGTTTAAATTCCCAAACGTAGGAACCATTATTGGAGGAGTTAGAGCCCTTTCTTGAACCAGTCGGGTCCGATGAGGGAGGAGTTGTTGTCAAAGTCTCATTATTGAAGTTGTCGTTGACTTTATGAAACCCATACATGTTCAACTGCCGGATGAATGACGCAACATTGGCGTGCTTGAAATAGTTACTTAACACCTTAGTAAACTCTTCTGAAGGCATCACGTAGAACGATGATTGGTTGGCATGCCATCCTATCAAATGGTCAAGTGAATGATCCTCCAACATAGCATAGAGCTTATGGATGAAAGAGGTGTTGGGGCTTTTGGAATCTTTATCTTTAGAGACCTTCGAATCCTCGCCCTTGGCTAAAGCCACAGATTCCTCTGTCGACATAGTTTCTAAGAATTCGAAACAGAGGAAAATAAATACAATCTCGTAATACAAGAATGTCCTCACTTTTTGAAAAAAGCCTTCCTTCGATTATTTTTCCGCCTCTGAAATGACCGTAAATTTCATATAGAATGGAAAGCAGTTTAGTATAATACAATAGCGATAGAAATTATAGCTATATTGGATTCTATAGTTTCTACAAATGAGACCAAAATCTGATTCGTTTTCCTGGAATCTCGGTAATTGTAACGATGCTTATTTTCTATGCATAGAAGAAATGGTAAGCGAGCAAGCATCAGAAAAACCTCCTACACCAGTCTATTTAGCAATCTGTATGATATGATCTGGATGCGAGTGACCCATTTCTCAAGTTCTGAGCTGTTGTTTGCGCTAGTCATGCGGAATCTGGAGTCAAACTTTGCAGCCAGACGCATTTCCTTATAAAACGATAACATAATCAATGTGAAATATATTCTCAAAAGGGAAGTGAGAATTGTGAGTCCCACAGTGACAAACAGTTCATACGTTTCGGATGCCGATTGTGATCTGATTCCTTCTGTCACTGCACGCTTGATCAATTCCACATTGTTGGATTCTTCTTGTTCACCGAACCAAAGCCAAGAGAAATACAAAGTGTACAGATTTCCTATTATGGTGTCCAATAGATAGACAAATACCACCAACGAGAAGGTGTTAATATTTGGTTGTTTCATTTGAAGATACCCTTTAATGTAAAGTATCATGACGATTGTTGAAAAGAGATAATAGATCCATTGGAGGAGGTTAATTGGGTGTCCCGTTAGGATAGAGAGCAATCCATACACGCCGCACATTTTGTTGATGACTGCATATATGAGGATGAGTTCCACACCTATATAGAGTGGATATTTTGTGAATTTCTAGCCTGTTAGTTCATTCCTTGTTTTCCGGCTATGAGACTTACTTGTGGAAGACTTTTTATAAGGACCATGCTGATGTTTATGTCTAAATTAAATTCTTTTTTTTTTGAGTTCTACTGTCAGAATATATTCGGGTCGAAAAAAATTTGTTTCAATAGCTAGAATAATGAGTTTGGATGTGGAGAATCTGAGCCTGAGTGACTCAGATTACAGTTCTGATGAAGGGCCCAGTTCCAATGTTAATCATCAAGTGTTGAGAGAGAAAACAGCTTTATTAGATAAATATTCGGCTAATATCAAGGTGGATCCTATCAAACATAGAATAACTAGAGATAAAGCAGAAAGAGCTACTGTTGAACAAGTTTTGGATCCCCGGACAATGCGATTTTTGTCGAAACTGTTCAAAAATGGAACCATCACAGAGATTAATGGATGTATTTCCACGGGAAAAGAAGCCAATGTGTATTATGCTTTGAATTCAGAAACAGGCAAGGATTATGCTGTCAAAATATATAAGACCTCTATTTTGGTGTTCAAAGATCGAGAAAGATATGTCGATGGAGAGTTTCGGTTTAGAAACACAAAAACCCAGTCCAATCCTCGGAAAATGGTCCGATTATGGGCGGAAAAGGAATTCAGAAACTTGAAAAGACTCCATTCTGCTGGAATTCCTGCTCCTGAGCCAGTGGATCTAAAGTCGCATGTTTTGGTGATGGACTACCTACAAAAAGGAGAAGGATGGCCATCTCCAAAATTAAAAGATTATGAATTTGAAGATGATCAAGAGGTGATCTCTTTTTATATCAAATTGCTTATTTATATGAGATGGATGTATCATAAGTGTCGTTTGGTTCATGCTGATTTAAGTGAATACAATACCATAGTTCATCATGGAGAATTGTATGTTATTGATGTTTCACAATCAGTTGAACCAGATCATCAGATGTCAATGGATTTCCTTAGAATGGATATCAAGAACGTGAACGATTTCTTCTCTCGAATCAAGAAGATCAACGTTTTTCCTGAACGGATGATTTTCAGGTTTGTGATTGATGGATGGGACAATTTGATTGATAAGGAATCAAGAAAAGACGTTGATAAGGAGGATGAAGGGACGTTGGAGAAATATCTTTCAAATCTGCCATATAAAACTGAGGATGATCAGGAAGATGCTGTTTTCCGGTCGTTGCATTTGGTGAGTTCGTTGAACCATTTGGAAGAGCGCGATTTCGATAAGTTCCGGACGGGCCAAGTAGATACCTTGAGAGATCTTGTTGGAGGTGAAAATGGTGAAGATGAAGATGACGAAGATGATGACGATGAGGAGGAAGAGGACGATGATGATGATGATGGCGATGATGATTCAGACTATTACTCGGACTCGTCTGACTCCGCTCCAAAGGGAAAGAAATTCGAAGACAAGGATATCAAGAAAGACCGCAAGAAAGCTGCTAAGGATGCAGCACGTGAGAAACGTAAGACCAAGATGAAGAAACATGTCAAGAAAAAATTGACTAAGAAAGGTCATAAATAAGCATAAAGTAATAGAACTTGCTAGATACTTCCGCCGCTCTGATTGGTTCCTATCATTCCAGCCATCTCCAGTAATGCCTTACCGTCGTTCCACGTAACAGCATTCAATCTTTTCCGTGCTTCAGCCTCGCGATGCTCCCAATCCCAAAGCTTTTTCTGCTCCAAAAGTTCTTTCTCTGAACCACATCCCCAGACCTCCAAATTTGTGATATCAAAGCTCATTTCAAATTCAGGAACATTAGAAGAGAAGATTGAGCCTGTTTGGTATGTTCCTGGGACTGCAAGATGTCGAAAACTTGCAATTTCCATTCCTGCTTCAATGGTTAAAGAGACCTCTCCAGGTTTGAATATTCGGACATTATTTTTGACCAACGGGGGACTGCTTCCGAATCCAAGTCCACCACCAAGAGTGTTGAAATATGCGTAATTTTTTGAGTAACTAGTGGATGGAAAAAGGATTTGACGTGGACTAAGTTGGGCAATGAAAGAACTCTCATTTCCGAAACATTCTCCATTACTTATTTTCCAAGGTTTCTCCAAATAAACCATGAAAGTACAAGTATCAGTATCAGAAGCGGGCAATGTAGGTGATTGACTATTTGATCGGTGGAAATGAGGATATTCGGTCATGAATGCTGAATATTTACGATTCTGTGGAGGAGGTTGATCAGTTGGTTGCAACTGAATCAGTTTTCCAGAAACAATCAGGATAGTTGGTGCATTCCATTTGAATACTTTTGATTCCATGGACCGCATACTAAATCCTGATTCAGAACCAATAAACAGTTTTTTGAGTCTGCTGAAAATGAGATCGTGAGGTAGAATAGTAGCCAATTGAGAGAGCATAGGTCGAGTAAGGATTCGAGATTCTGTAAAATTAGGTATGAAAGGTGTCACCTCACCGGTATACAGTAACGAATCAAGAATCTTGTACAAGGGAGCAAAGATATTAGCCATTGAACCATTGGAAAATGATGTTCCTATTATCCGCTCAAACACGATGAATGAGATCTTTTTAGTTGCCAAATTGGATTTCGTAAGTGTAAGATCAAAAGACCTCATCAGGTTCAATGCTTTGGATTCGTACAAAATCCAGTTGGAGTCAAAATCAAACTGTTTGTTCAATGGAATGGCAGAGTTGGATTCCAAGTTGATAGTGGATATCAGCAACAAAAACGTGATAAACTGATTGAGTTTTAATCCAGAGATATACTGTTCAGATACTTCAATTCCATCAAAAGATTGAACAACTGGTGTAAGTATCCATCGTATCTTATCGTTCATATAGACAACATCAACATCAGTCTCGTATTTCTCGTTCTTGTCAACCTTTTCATTCGAAAAGTTTGCTTCATTACTCAATGCCAGGAAGATTTGCGTTAAAAAGTATCGCTGATTATCACCAAATAAATCCACAAATTTATCACGATTGAGTATAGTCATGGCTTTTAATAAACCTGCCACGGTAAATTCGGAGTTGGAACGATAATTGGGAAATTTTGCCAGAAAACTAAGACAATCCATGACACTTTGAGTTGCTGGTGTTTGTGGTAATTGTATCAGTTCACAAACTCTGGACATTGAGATTGTCTGTGATCCATTCAATTCTTCTAATCCTAGATTGTTCTTCAAGCAAGAAAGCTCAATTGGTTTGAACAATTTGATGACTTCCTGAATGAAAGCTTGGTCAAATTCTCGACGTGATAGCTTTCTATTTGAGTATTTGGTAACATCACCAGATCCTGTGCTTGCTGTTTGACCCATAATCTGTAGATAAGTTTTTGTATGAATAACTGATTATGTCATAATGCAGAGTTTAAAAAAAAAATTTAGATCTATGGCTAAAGACAAGAAGAGAGAGGTGGTCACCCAAGACCCCAGATTTGCGCAGGTTTACAGTGATCCTCGGTTCAAAGTGCCTAAGCGTAAAGATTTGCGCGTTGAGGTCGATGAACGGTTTTCTAAGGATGAGTTGAAGATGGGAAAGAAGAAGACCACGGACAAATATGGACGCAAAGTTGATAAGAAAGAGGTTGATAATTTTGACAAGTACTATAAAAAAGAGGGAGAAAGTGATGAAGATAGTGAAAGCGAAAGTGAGGTCGACGAATCGAATGTTTTAGATCGTGCTAGAGGTCTTCTTGAAGAGGTTTCAGAAAGCGATAGTGAAGAAGAAGTTGACGAGGAAGAGAGTGATGCAGATTTGGAAGAAGACGTTCCTGAAGGAGAGCCTACAAATACATTTGCTGTGGTGAATATGGATTGGGATCATATTTCTTCTGCAGATTTGTTTGCTACATTTATTGGGTTTGTTCCTAAAGATGGAAAGATTATTTCTGTTTCTATATATCCATCTGAATATGGAAAACAACGGATGCAACAGGAAGAGATAGAGGGTCCTCCAAAAGAACTGTTCCAATCGAAAAAGGCCGAAAGTGATTCTGAAGACGAAGATCTGGATTTGGCAACTGCTGCTAAGAAATTGTATGAAGAAGACGATGGAACAGATTATAATTCAAAGGCTTTGAGAATGTATCAATTGCAACGTCTTCGGTATTACTATGCAATTGTCAAGTGTGATAGTGTTTCTACTTCTCGTTCAATCTATGAGAGTTGTGATGGTTCCGAATATGAGTCCACTGCCAATCATTTTGATTTAAGATATGTTCCTGAGGACATGACTTTTGAAGATGCTGCTAGGGACGAATGTACGACTGTTCCTGCCAAATATAGACCAAGTACGTTTACAACGGATGCGTTACAACATTCGAAGGTGAAGTTGACTTGGGATGAGACTCCTGCGGAGCGTGTTTCGATGGCTTCTCGCGCATTCTCACAGAAAGAAGTTGATGATATGGACTTCAAAGCATACTTGGCATCTGATTCGGAAAGTGACACTGAAGCGATTGATAAGTATAAAAGTCTTGTTTCTGGAGCATTTGAAGAGAAAGAAAATGAGGTGGATATGGAAATCACATTTAATCCTGGATTAGGAGAAGAGAAGCGTGAAGATGAAGAGAGTACAATAGACAAGATTAAGCGGAAAGAAAAGGATAGACGGAAGAAAAGAAAGGACAAGGTGAAGGAATTAAAGAAGACTGCCATTGAGGAGAAGAAGGAACAGAAGATGAAGAAGAAAACTAAGGATGTTGTTGATGAGAAGAAGAAAGCTGAGTTAGAGTTGTTAATGATGGACGACGAAAAAGAACACGAACATTTCGATATGAAACAGATGTTGAAGGAGGAAAAGAAGAGACGGAAGAACAAAAAACAGGCTAATGATGAAGAACCTGTTGGAGTCGATATTGAGGAGACTGATGATCGGTTCAATGAGATCTTTGAAGACCATGCCTTTGCTGTTGATCCTACCCATTCTGAATTCAAACGGACGTCCACCATGGAGAAGTTAATGAAGAAGAGAAACAGAACCAAATCCAAGAAGTCTTCTGAAAAATTGGGAGATCTTGTTCAAAAGATCAAACGTCGTAAATAGAGAGACACAAGTAATTATTTTTCAAGGTTAAAATCACACTAAGGACATAGTTTTTTTTTGTTTCCATTTTTACGCGTTGACAATGAAATTGGGATATTTGATTCCAGTGTTGTTAGCCGCCAAAGTGGCTAATGCTTTGCATTTTTACATTGAAACAGATGAAACTAAATGTTTCTTTGAAGAATTACCAAAAGATACCATTGCTGTGGGCAAATATGAGGCTTATGAATGGAGTGCCAAAGACAACGATTACATAACTGTTGATAACTTGAAAATGGAGATCACGGTTGATGAAACTTTCGATAACAATCATCGTGTTGTGTCGCAAAAGAATTTGCCTACAGGACAATTCACCTTCACCTCGTACGATTCAGGTGAACACAAGTTTTGTCTAACTCCTAGACATTCAGACTGGTCTAAACGGAGTAAACATCGTGTGTTTTTTGATTTGGTGATTGGAGATGCTAAACCGTTGGTTGATTCTAAAAGAACTGGAGATATCAACTCTTTGACTCAGAAAACCAACGAGTTGGTCAGAAAGTTACAAGAAATCCGCAGAGAGCAAAGACTTTTCAGAGAAAGGGAAGCTATCTTTAGAGATGTCTCTGAATCAGTGAACTATCATACTGTCAAATGGACTGTGGTTCAGGTCGTTGTCTTGGCTGCAACTTGCGCTTGGCAATTGTCATATCTCAAAAGCTTCTTCGTCAAGCAAAAGGTGGTTTAGTTAAAGATGGCTGTGCAGAACATAGTAGAAAAAAATTACCTTATATAACAAGTAATGTCTCTGTCCTTGAACGAGTACACAAGATATGGTCGTCAGTTGTTGGTTGGAGAATTTGGTATTGATGGACAACTAGCTTTGAAAAAGACCCGGGTACTGGTTGTTGGAGCAGGAGGATTAGGTTGCCCAGCTCTTCAATATCTGGTCGGAGCAGGCTTTGGTACAATTGGAATAGTCGATCATGATACCGTGGACGTTTCCAATCTTCATAGACAAATTCTTCATACCACAGAAACTGTGGGGATGTTAAAATGTGATTCTGCCAAGATTCAGTTGACCAAGATCAATCCATTAGTTCAAATCATTACTCATCCAGTAGCTTTGACTTCACAGAACAGTTTTCAGATCTTCGAACAATATGACCTGGTTTTGGACTGTACAGATACTCCAGCAACACGGTATTTGATAAATGACACTGCAGTGTTGCTTGGACTTCAAATTGTCTCTGGATCAGGTTTGAAAACAGAAGGACAATTATCAATTTTGAATTTCAACAATAAAGGACCATGTTATCGATGTTTCTTTCCAACTCCGCCACCTCCTAGCTCTGTTACTGCATGTAGTGACGGAGGAGTACTGGGTCCGGTTATTGGTTTGATGGGCACAATGATGGCTCTGGAAGCTATAAAATTAGCTACTAGCTACTATTTACGTCCAGACGTTGAATTCAGTCCCTTTCTATCCATGTACAATGCATTTTCACCTCTTCAGAGTCTGCGGACATTCAAAATGCGTGGGCGATCGTCCAAATGCCGCGTGTGCAATGAATCCTCCCGTGAGATCACCAAACAGGTCGTCCAAACAGAACTCGATTATGCCGTTTGGTGTGGCAAAATGGATTATAATGTTCTTGCTCCGGAACATCGAATGAGTGTTTTGGATCTTGCGAAAATAGAAACACCTACCATTTTAGATGTTCGTGTTCCTGAACAATACTCAATTGCCCGACTCCCAAATTCCAAAAATATTCCGCTTGTTAAGTTGAAACGACTAAATTCATTGGATTTTGACAAAGAATCGCAACTTTTTGTTATTTGTCGTTATGGAAACGATTCTCAACTTGCTGTTCAACATCTTCATAGCCTTGGATACACGAAATCGGTAGATGTGATTGGCGGATTGACTCAATGGTCCAAACTTGTTGACCCTGAATTCCCAGTCTATTAGATAGATTCTGCGCTTACAATGTTTTCGATTGCCACCAGTCCATTACTGAAAGAGCATGCCATCAGTCCGGAACTTTCGGGTAGATTTGCTAGGGAACAACTAGTCACATTGAGGCGGTGATCATAAATGGTATGATTCTCAATATCTTTAGCTTCAGATGCCACAGTATAAGTTAAATCCATACGAAACTCATTATTTGCAACGTCCAATTTCAAGATTCGAAGAGACGAGGGAGACACCTTGAGTTTAGAAGAGCTGTGAATTCTCCTGAGTGGGTTATAAATCCGAACCGTTCCATTAACGTGCCCTGAAATCATTAACGGCGAGTAATCAGAAACGGCGAGTGAGAACACTTGATTTTCATCCCATAAATTCAAAGTCACATAACTTTGGATATCCCGTTTGGAGACAAACTTCGGAGTCTTAGTGGAATCTGCTACCACAAAGCCATCTAGCAATGCAGAGTAAGGTATTTGAACACAAGGAATTCTGGATTTTTGTGATTCCGCTATCAATCTCAAATTTTCCAGATCAACCAAATAGTAGTAACAATCTGTGGCTGAAATCAGGACAATACGGGAGCAATCACCATATAACGAATCAGAATAAGTTGCAGTGGTGGCCACAATATTTCCAATATCAAGTCCATGAACGAAAAAAGGATGTTCGGGATCCATAATATCCACCTCCGCTATGTAACCATTAGAAAGGCCTAAAACGAGAGTGGTATTGGAAGTCCAGTCACAAGAGAAGATATCAAAATCGGGAATGTTGACAGTGACAGAAGGTGCCGAAAGTGTGGAGTATCTACCAAACCTAATAAAATCCTGGTTCACTCGTAAAATCCGAACAACTCCGTCCTTGCAAACACACGCGACCAAACTTTCATTCAGATCACCGGACGGGAGCCATTTCATTGAAGTGATCGATCCGAACGGGACGATTATGGTTTTAACCAATTGGGCGGTCGATCCAACTTCATACACTAGAAGCGCAGAGTTGTAGCTTTCAGGCTGACAGATTGCTAGTTCCTTGCGCACAGAACTATCTGGTCCCTGATTAATCACCGAAACGAATAAATAATGTTTGTTATCAACCACTTTGTTCATGAATGAACAAAACAATGGCATCCCTCCTGTATTAACCACAGATCCTTGTCTGTATTGATGATTGGTAGGATACTGCGCACATCCGCCCGCTTTAAGAGTCTTTCGTTGATCATTATTGAAGCCGAATTTAACGCCATGAACAAGTGGAACGCGTGAATTCGCTTCTGATGCTGTGATTTCTTGTTCAATTGATCTTTCCACCAAATTTGGGATGATGTCAAGGGGTTTGAATCCAAATCTGGTAACCAAATCATTATTCACGTGAAATATATTGGAATCCAATAAATCTCGTCCTAACTGAAATTTACGACCATATGACTTGGTTAACGCATGGAAATGAAATGCCCGTGTTTCTCCTTGATGGGAGGACTTTACACCAAGTCTTTGTCGCCATGGATTCGACACCAATGGCGTGAGCTCCTGAAAATACTCAAGATCCAGATTGGAGTAGAATTCGTCATCAAATTCCTTCTTGGAGTTGTTGTTTTTCTTTTTGTAGTCTTGAGGTGGTACCCAATTCTTAGGTTTACGACCACGGGTCTCTTTTTTGATGGAAACTTCCTCTAACACGACACGTTCATCTCCTGGCTCGGTCCCAGAATCTATGGTTCGTACCTCAGCGAGTGCCGTCAACAGCTTCTCCGCTGTCTGTCTAGCAACCGCACGATTTTGGCGCCCCCTGACCGGTGTGGTGTTGGCTGTAGAGGTTGCTTGCGGCTCTGGAGTAGACTGATGAGACATGTTCTAATGTTTACCTTTATAAAAAAAAAAATGATTATGTAATGGTAGCTACCTTGGCAAGGGCTTGCTCCAGGTCGGCAATCAGATCCTCTTTGTCTTCGATTCCAACACTGATACGAAGAATAGTCTCGCTGATGTATGGATCGGAGACTGCACGCCATTCAATCAAAGATTCAACTCCACCAAGAGAGGTGGCATGGTGAAACAGTTCAAGCAAAGAAGGCAGGTGTCTTGCAACCTCCGAAGATGCCACTTCAATTGCAAAGACAGGACCATGTGCTTTCATTTGTTTCTGAACGAAGGGTTCTGTCTGCAGGGAAGAGTGGTAGACTTTTTTGATAGCAGGATACTTTTCAATATTGGTTGCAAGATGATGAACAATCTGAGTACAGTTCTCACTCTGTCTCAAGATCCGTAATTCATAGGTTCTAAGGGATCTGAGGAGCAGGTAACTCTCAAGATTGGCAATATTAGTGCCCAAATAAATCCGATCAGTGACCAATTGATTTTTGATCGATTTGTCCTTAGTGACCAAACAACCTGCTAAGAGATCGGAATGTCCACCAAAGTACTTAGTACCGGAGTGCATCACCAAATCGACGCCGAACTCAAATGGATTCTGGAGTGGTGGCGGGGCGAATGTGGCGTCAAGAATCACGTGCGCTCCTCTTTTGTGGGCCTGGGCAACATAGAAGGCGATATCGTGGACGGTACCATAAGGGTTTTCCGGCGTCTCAAGGTGGATAACATCACCTGGACCCAGCTTATCATACTCTTCCAAACTCACACGCTGCAGGCCTGAGAACCTGGTAAATAGGTTCACAACCCCATGGCAGCCATGATAACCGTTCCCTATTGCCACGATTTTGGGATGGTAGTAGGTTAAAGCAGCAAACAAGGCCGACAATCCCGAATTGTAGATCACAACATGTCCGTCAAGGATCTGCTCGAGAACTGCCTCGGACTTGGACGAATTAGGGTGAGCCAACCGAGAATAAAAGGGCAGACCCTTTGTAATATCAGGATCCTTTGGCTCACTGGCTTTGACCAGTTTCGAAGGATCAGAAGTGTATCTGAAAGTAGTGGTGACGTTGATTGGTTGGACCACATCTGGGACTCTGTTTTGAACGGAATCATCTCCGTGGATGAGTTTAGTGTTTAAGCCTGTCATTTGTATAAAGAAAATGGTGTAAAGATTTTTTTGTAGCACAGCACTGCCTAAAATAAAATCTGAAAAAAATTATATAGTGTAATAATGGCCAGAGGAGCTCGGAAAAGTAAGAATCGGGTGTTGAATGCACTACAAATTGCCGAAAAGGTTGCTAATGGAGATGATTCTGGTAGCGATTCGGAAAATGAGAATCAAAAATTCAAAGCTGGAGTGCTCACGGTGGATGGAAAGGAATTTGAGGATGAAGAGTTAGATTCAGATGAAGCTCTAGATTCAGATGACGACTATGATGTTTTGAACTCCAAGTTTTCACAAACCATTCGTGATAAAGGTCAAGATGATGAGGAATATGATAGTATAGATGAAAGTGAGTTGATTACATTATCTGAAGTGTGGGCCAGAGACGATCTTGATTTGCAAAAATCCAATGGTAAAGATATTGTTTTGGATGACCATTTGGTTAGTAGTGATGAGAGTGAAGAGGAAAGTGATAGTTATGAGAGTGAGGATGTTTTTGATGGGATTGATGAGGATGAAAATGATCTTTCCACTGTGATGGGGCAGTTACGTTCCAAACACACAACTAAAGCTCATAAAGTGTTGGTGAATGACAAGGGTGAGGAAAACTCTTTTCGGGTGCCTACAAGTGGTCAGAAGTTGAGTTTGGCAGAGATGATGGGTGGTATTGAATCAGAAGAGCCGTTACTTCTTGATAAAGAACCTTCTCAACCTCTGTCTGTTCCCCTTCCACAAAGCATTCAGAAGAAGCATGAAAGAAGAGCTGCCTATGAGATACAAAAGGAGGAAGTCGAAAAGTGGACAGATAGTATTCAGGCCAATAGAAGAGCCGAGGTTTTGAAGTTCCCTTCTAATGATGGAGTTCAACACAACTCATCTTCATCATTTCAGCCAGCTGAAACCAAGTTGACTGAGCTTGATACCAAATTGGATAGTCTGTTAGAACAGTCGAATATTGAGAGCAAGAAAGCAGAAGATTTGTTTGATAATATTGAGACTGCAAAGATGTCAAAGGATGAAATGGTCAAACGTACCAATGAGATGCGGTTAATGCGTGAGTTGATGTATCGGGGACAGAAGGATGCTAAGAGGCTCAAAAAGATTAAATCCAAAACGTATCGTCAGAAATTACGCAAAGAGAAGCATCGAGCTAAAGAGCTTGTGGAAGGTTCAGATTCGAACGACGAGGACGCAGATTATAAGCGTGCTGCTGAACGGATGAATCTCAAACACAAAAATACTTCTGACTGGGCCAAGTCCATGATCAAGAGTGGAATGTCCAAGGATAAAGAGACTCGTGACGAGATGGAAGAGATGATGAGACAAGGTGAGAAATTACGGCAGAAACAACTTGGATATGAAAATGATGAAGAGGCCGACGAGCGCGGGGTCTCTGACATCGAGTTGGAAGTCCGTGAGGACGATGGAGTGCGGACCAAGTTGGGAAAGGGTTTGATGGCTATGGACTTCATGAAACGGGCTGAAGAACGTGAAGTGAAGGAGAATCAACGGTTGGCGGACGAAGTTCGATATGGAGAAATTGACAGTGAGGAGACTGTTGCTAATGTTGTGAAAAATGCTGGTCGTCGTGTGTACACTCCTGGAGCAGCTATTGCTGCTGAGGAATGGCAGACGATTGAAAAGAAGGCCAAGAAGGAGGCGAAAGACGACGAGGCTAAGAGTTTAGCAACAAAGCTGAAAGGTAAGAAGGCAAAGAAGGAGGAAGAGGATAATTCTCCTAATCCATGGTTAACTGAGGAAGAATCTGGACAAGGCGGAAAGGTCCGAGTTATTGATACCAAATCGTCGCGGATGGTGAAGAGCACTATAAAGATCAAGAAACGGACTCGACAAGAGATGGAGCCAGATCTTGATATCACTGTCGGTGACACTTTGGACGATGAATTTGAAGGAGAAGGTGACAAGGTCCAAGATGTTCATATGTTCAAACAGAAAGATCTTATTCAGCAAGCGTTTGCGGGAGACGATGTTGTTGCAGAGTTCGAGCAGGAGAAAAATGAAGTTGAAAAATTAGAAGATGACCAAGAGATAGATCTGACTCTTCCTGGTTGGGGAGATTGGGCTGGAAGTCGTACTAAAAAGAAGAAGAAGATTGTTAAGACTGTGAATGGGGTTGCTCCTGTTGAAAAACGGAAAGATCGTAACAAGAAGGGAGTGATCATTAATGAAAGAGTGAACAAGAAAAATGTTAAATATCAAGCTAGAGCTGTTCCATATCCATTTGAAACCATGGATCAGTATGAACGTTCGCTCCGTCAACCAATTGGTCAGGAATGGACCAGTAGGGCTGTTCATCAGAAACTCACTATGCCCAAGGTGATTGCAAAACACGGTAGTGTGATTGCTCCGATGAAAAAACAATGACTGGTCACAAATAGTTTAGCATAATAAGAAGGGAGAATTCCGAAAGAGAGGGCATGTTTTTTCGTAAGAGTAGTTTAGAGTCAATTTCCACCTATAATACTGTCGATCGGGCGTTTTATATGGCTGATGATATCAATTTCAGACGCGAGATTAGAGTGAAAGCCAGTTTTGCTACCATTAGGAATACTGACAACGGACAATCGAATTTGTGGTCTGGTGGATGGATTGAATGGTTTTGGGATATGTTTCATTGGAGAGAGAATGATGAATTGTTTGACAGTTCTTTTGATAGTGATCGTATCATTTACAATAACAAGGGTGTATTTAATATGTAAGGATATTAAATTTGAAGTAGAGAATATATGAATTGTTGATTTTTCAAATTATAGGTTTGATTTCTGAATGATGCCGAGATCATCAAATGAATTCAAAATCAAAGCTAACAACCAAATCGACTTCTCTTCTTCCTTCAAAAATTCTTACCCTATAAACTTTTTCCTTTACTTATTTAATTGTATTTATTTTATGAGTACTTATGAAGAGCTGAAGAAGCTCGTGGTCCACCAAACAAAGCTTGTGAGTGGACCATTGATACTAGACAAACGAACAAGGAAACTGGCGAAGCAATTGGAAGACCATGGAGTCACAGAAGCTGATATGAATCGGATCATTAATTCAACTAACAAGTATTTAACCAAGAGATACGGACAGTTTTTCCATCGTCAATCCATTTTGCAAATCGTTCAACAGGTTTTGAACAATGAACATGTTTTGGATCTTGAGCGTAAACGGAAATTGTTGGAATTGAATGAGGTCCTGGTGAACTTTGCTACAGTTGTTGACATAAACGGAAATTATAATGACCAACGAGGGGTGAATAACGCGAACTTGAGCGGAATGATTAATTTGAAACAGGAGGAAATCCTTGCAATGGTGGACGAATTACCATCATCGACGCGTCTGACAGCCAAAGACAGCAAATTATTAGAGAAATACGAGATTCTCAAAAATGAATTGGCCTTGAATAGAGCGAAATTAGTTCAAGGTCAAGCCAAACTCAAGTATTACAAACAAACACACAAAAAATTGGCCGAATTGAATAATAACAACTCCCAGGATATGGATACTAGTATGCAAAAGAACTTGGTTCTCAATACCAACGATGAATTGGTCAAACAGGTCTCACAGACAAGAATTCTCCTGGCTATGGTAAAAGAAAAATTACAGGACAGTGAAACCAGTACTAAACTGAAATCCAGTCTACAGAACATATAATTATGACATCGCTTGATTTATACAACTAATCGAACAAACCGAAACCCATGTCGTCGTCCTCTTCCTCCTCAGCAGCGGAAGCCTCCTCTTCCTCAGCAGCGGCAGCAGCAGCACCTCCGGCAGCAGCACCGGAAGAAGCAGCTGGAGCAGCACCACCAGATGGCACGGAAGCAAGCTTGGAAGCACCTTCGGAAACCAACTCGTCAATAGACTTTCCCTCAAGAGAGGAGATCAAAAGGTCGAGTTTACCTTGTTCAATCTCGACACCAACGGTCTCCAAAAGGGCAGACACTTCGGAAGCGGATGGGGAGGTGTTACCACCTTGTTGTAACAAAAGGTATGCGGCTAGGTACTTCATTTTTTCTGGAACTGTAGAATAATCACGTTTAAGCTGATTAGCAGACTATCCTTTAGATTAGTTCTATAAAGAAACTATTAAAATGTTGAAAAAATTTGATATAGGGTCTGGAAAATTTTTATCAAACATCACGTGACTTATCTCTTAACTTTTTTATCATGTCTGAGTCGATGCTGACTGAGTCGCTTCGAGAAATCACGGTCGGATCAGTAGCTGGTGCCATTGGTAAACTACTTGAGTATCCATTTGACACCATCAAGGTCAGACTCCAATACTCCCAATCGCTGGAAACGCCGCTGTTCATCTCAACTCTCGATTGCATAAAGAAGACCTACCGAAATGAAGGGATCTATCGAGGGTTCTGGAAAGGTGTGTCATCACCGACAGTTGGAGCATCCATGGAAATCAGCTCGCTTTTTTTCAGCTACAGGCTAGCTCAAAATACTATCAATTTGGTCCAAGGAAACAAGATCAACGCAGAATTGCCCATGATTTACCTTTTGGGATGCGGGTGTATCAGTGGTATAATGACCAGTTTTGTGCTGACTCCTATCGAGCTGGTCAAGTGCCAAATGCAAGTTGAGAATCTCAAATCTAGCCTGGCAACTAACTTCTCTGTGAGTCACGTGATCAAGTCGATTTGGCAAGACCATGGATTACTAGGGTTTTGGAAAGGACAATCCACAACACTCATTCGCGAAGCTGGAGGGTCTGCTGCGTGGTTTGGATGTTACGAGTATACTTTAGGTTACTTCAAAGGCGATCGTGGCCCAGAATATCAACATCGAGCTCATGAACAGATCATTGCAGGTGCCATGGCTGGAATAGGATATAATGCGTCTTTATTTCCTGCTGATACAGTCAAGAACGTTTTGCAAACGAGCGATTCACAAAAGAGCGTATTGAAGGTTGTTCAGACTATATATCGCAATCATGGGGTTGCTGGATTCTACTCCGGATTAGGGATCACATTGATCAAGACGGTTCCTGCAAGTGCAGCAGTGTTTTATTCGTACGAACAGATGAAACGGTTGTGGAATTAGATCTTAGATAACATTTTCAGCAGCTGTTGAAGGGGCCAGCTTCCCTTTTTTAGCTTTGCTGATCACATAATTGGTTTGCTGGACAATTTCCTCTTTAAAATAGAATAAGAAAGCCGCACTTAAAATACTTTGGAGCAATTTGAGACTGAGGCCATTATAGAAATTGAGAATTCCCTCGTTCTTAGCAATATCCACCATCAAGGCAAACATTCCAGCAGGAGGAGATGGCTTTTCAAGAGAATCCAGTTGGGACGAGGATTCCAGATCTTCGGGAAGTGATTGAACAGAGGCAGATGTGTCGGACGCTTCGGTAGCTGGGGGACCTTGTTGATCTTTGATGTTCTGAAGATGCATTCTAGATCTCAACGTGATGTAAGGATAAGTGACTATGGTGGCAATGAGTTTACCAAAAGCACCCAAAAAGAGGGCATCCAAAGGAGTGAGTTTCCGCTTACGACGGGTGACAATGAGTGTTTTCAATTGTTCAAAGATGGTGTACTGAATTATTGGATTCAGAACCAGAAATAAGGCAGGAACAAGACCAGTGAACAGATTCTTCCAGCCTTCGTTCTTCAGGATCGAATAGATCACTTGAGTTGTATTCGAAGGAGCGGATTTACGGGAAGATCTCTTGAGAACTGTAAGTCTTGTATTTGCGATCCAGATCGGATTGGTAGCCACTCTGGAGATAACACCAGCCACAAGACCAGCCACAATACTTTGTGTGGCAGTGAGACCCTTTCTGAGTGTGGAGGAAGAGGAAGAGGCGGACGATGACCTATTTCTACTCAAGGTGGATCCAGTGAGGTCATAGAAATAATAGTAGACAAAATTGGTTGCTGTGATACCAACAAGAGCACTTTCAAGTCCATTGTAGAGATTCTTAATTGCTTCTTTTGTAATTTCCTGATTCTTTGGTTTCTTGGAAGCTTGCGCTTTGGTGGACAGAGTGACTAAAGGATAGGTCAAGGTCATTGAAATGAGGCCCCCAAGGCCCCCTGCAATACCGTGAGCCAGTGAGTCGACTTCTTTAGACATTGAATGGGATAAGAAGAAGGATAAGATTGTTTGCTTAGGATAGGCTAAAAAATCTGTACGATATTATTACCTAATTGGGAGCGGGACAAAATTAAGAAAATAAAATATTCATCCATCATGTCATCTCCACTACCATCTATAAGGACGTTTTGGAAGCAGGCTACTTTTCTAGGGGTGTTGGCCGTTGGAACTGCAGTGTTTGTGAAATCCAAAGTCACCATTCGTCGAAAACAACAATATATCAAGGAGGCATCGTCATTTGATTCGACACAGCAAAAACAGATTGCAGACGTGAAGCCTGGATTTCCAATTCAAAATCCTGATGAAGATCTTTACTCGCGCAAAAGTGAGTTTGAAGGAGCGGGAAGTAGTTATATGAGCAGAAAAAAGGGAGATAAGCTAGCATACTGGGGTATATCGAACAAATAATACACTTTTTAAAACATTATACACTACTGTTTATCATTGGTGGAGAAGTAGTCAGCCATTTCCTGGTCCAACTCTTCAACAGTCTTCTTCTGTTTTTTTGGAGCAACTTTCTTGGCTGGCTTGGCTTTCTTTGCAGGAGTGGCAGCTGGTCTGGCAGCTGGCTTAGCAGCTGACCTGACTGGAGCCTTGCCCTTACCACCAACGGGTCTCTTCTGCACAACCGCCTTGTTTGGCAAAACTCTTGATGCCAATGGCTTCATGGATGGATCCACAATCAGCTCGAGTCTCAAGGTAGTCTTTCCTCCATCAATTGGGGCACCATTGTAAGCCTGGACAGCTTTTTGGGCCTGTTTCGATTTTTGGAAAATAACAGTGGCGATACCCTTAGATTGACCCTTCTCGTTATAAGAAAGTGAAACAGTCTTCACCCCACCGACCTGCGACTGGAAAAACTCCTATATTTGTTAGTAACAGCGGAAAGAGTACACGGGAGAAAAGAGGGTGCATGGACAAGGCAGTGCAAGAAAACAGGCGATCGTGGTCGTCGTTAGAACAATCATTCCAAATAACATAATATGGAAAACCAGTTCTTGATCGTGTTTTCTTCGTTCTGCGGATCCCCTGGGCCCTATTAGCCCAGATCCGTCCAAATAATAGCTCCTTCTATTTCATCTCCTGTAGTTCCTCTAACATGAACATACCTTGACAGCATCATTCTTGATGTCTTTTGGCAACCCATAGACAACGACTTTGGATGCATAGTCAACAGCACTGGCCGGAGGAGGCGCAGGCTTTTGGAGCACAATAGGCTTCTTGACATTTTTACCGACAGCAGCCTTCCCGACTCTGGTTGGCTTGGCTGCCTTCTTCACAGCCTTAACAGGCTTTTTTTTTGGAGTAACCTTCTTGTTTGAGGCAATGATAGCATCCAATGATTGTTCTAACGACGACATGGTTTTCAGTATTTGAGTGCGGAAGATGAGTGTGCTGGGTTTTTTTTCGAAGGCGACAGGAGAAAACGGCTCGACGATAAAATCCCGGGTAACCACTTAATCTGGCATGAAAAGTTTTAGTCACCGCGTCGCGTCGAATTTTTATCTCCCATTTCCTATTCCACTAAATTACCTGCGTTGTAAACACTTTTGTCATGGTACCTACCCTCGATTACATATTTGTTTCCGAATTCGATAAGCATAAGGGTATTCTAATCAGAAGCCAGGTTCCACCTGCCCCGGCTGTGGACAAGCTTGATTACATCATCGATCTGCTTATGCCTTTAAATCTGCACAAATATCTTAATACTGTTCATTACACATTGGTGCCTTTGTTTATCGACACTTCGACCAAATTATTACATTGGGAAAACGAAAATTCAAATTGTGAAAGAATCTATCTGTACACTCTCAGTTACTTCCAAAAAGATGACTCGTATCGAAACGGAACTGCCATGGCTATCTCAGTGTTGACTAGATTGCCCATCTTTGAGATCTTAAAACCGTTACTGACGTATTTGTTGCACAACCTTCTACGAGATCCTGACTCCAAGACTCTTGTTTTCGAAACATTTAATGGACTAAGTGGGATCCGAATGGCTGAATTGATTGATTATTATCATACGAATCCACAAGCCAGTTTTCTTTTAAGCAGATTGGAAGGACTTGAAATAAATGTTCCTAAACATCTAACAGAATTTACCAAATCTGGATATTTCATACGGACAACCATATCCATTGGAAAAACTGCTTTCCCACTTCAAATACCCGAAACAGCTTTGGCTTCTTCTCAATGTTTGATGTACGGATTGGATCTAAAAAGGGAACAGATAATGCGTGACTTCCTCATCAAAATGAAACTCACAAAACTAGTGCAACCTAGAATCTCTCCATTAGTACCATATGAGTCAATCAATGCATTTCACGTTCTAATCAATGCTCTCTTGATGAAGAAAAAAATTATCTTCTATTCTTATGATTCGTGCTATAATATTCTCACAGACACAATCCAAGCTCTTGTTTTACTGGTTGATGGAGACTATCCAATATATCCAATTCTAGATCTAGCATCCTTAGAATTACCTCAAGGACTCTCACACTTCATCATCGGTACTTCAAATCTGCTATTCAAAGAAAAATTACCTTGGGATGTTTTTGTGGACATAGACTCAAACGAAATGCTTTGCAGGGATGAAGAGTATGTTGTGGAACCTAGACAATCAAAGAGAATTAGCTCAGACTCTCGTATAAGACAACTTTTTCGCAAATCGAGTGTGCCAACAACTGTATCAGCATCTTCTTACGAACAAATTCCTGAACAATCTCAAATTGACCATTCTTGGACACCAGAATTCCCTGTGATTGATCCTGGGAGGGCATACAGATACATGTCCAGAGATACCAACTTTTTCTCCATTGGCTTTAATTATACCCCATCCATTCCTGAAACCACTGCATCTGGTAAAATACCAAAATTTCATCAAGAAGTAAATGAACTGGTAGACAAGTTGGTTGAAGAACATCATGATGACTTGACTATCTATCAAACTCTGACTGAATGTATTTATGAACTGGAACACGTGGTTTTCCAGGCATTTAAGTTCTATTTGGATCTTGCAAAACTCAAGAGCTATCGAAACTTTGCGCTTTTGAAGTTACAAGAACTTGACTTTGAGGATTACGAACTGAACACCGAAATGCTCATCCTGATAAAAGATCATCAAATCGTTCAACCTTTGCTGATTGACTTTCCTTATCGTTCGAACATGGTTCCACCAACAAATCCTGCCATTTTTAATCACTATAATTCTATTGTGATGCAGAACAGTCAGCTTTACAAAACCTTCAGGAATACAGAACCATCAGAAGAACCTGTAACTTACTGGCTAGATCAAACATGTTTTGAGCTTGACTTCAACTTGCTGGCAAGAGAGGTTTCCCTCATTATTGAAAGAGGAAACGACTTTAGCATGAATAAACGGAAATTATATCAGTTATTCAAAACTATTAACCAGTTGCTAAAGTCGAACTACTCAGAGAGCTTTGAACGGTTGTTGATTGCTTTATTCGTTCAATCTGGAGGGTTTGCATCTTTTGAGAAATTGCTGATCATCGCATCCGTTTATTATCGCATAGCTGATGTCAAGGTCGATGAGGTTCTGATAGAGTTCAAACGTTTTCTAAGTTTGATTTTGAATCACCCTCTTTTTAATACCTACCTGCTTCCCCGGTTGAACGATTTCATCAAATTAAATGTCAACGACTTCATAGATCATCATATGTACTAATTACACATGAAATCAAACCTCCACGGAGTGTCAAGCGGATCAAGTTTAATTTCAATGAGCTTCATTTGACCGTTGTAGGATCCCAATTCGGATTCCAACTCTTCCAGTTCACGAACTTTCACTGATTGAGTGTTTTTGCCCCCAAAAACATCCAGCAGCTTTGTCCATCTCCAATTGGGCATAACATCATTGTAACTTCTATGTGGTCCCTTGATTGCACGCTCTACAGTGTATCCGTCGTTGTTGATCAGCAAAATCAACGGATGGAAATCATGCCTAACAAAATTGGAAAGCTCTTGAATAGTCATTTGTGCTGCGCCGTCGCCCTGAATTAACACAATTCTGGAATTGATTTTCATCTCACGTAAAGCGACAGCCACCCCAAAAGCACAAGGTAATGCCATCCCGATAGACAGATAAAAGTGCTGACCGACGAGTTTACAGTTCTTTGGAAGCCTCAGGTCAGGAAGTCCAAACATAACAGTACCAGTGTCCACGACAATATAATCGCTTGGCTGAACATGTTTCTGAAGGGATGATATCAGACTGGTTTGAGAAATTGGAGTCGTTGATTCAACTTGGACAATTTCATCAATACAATTTGGGGTTTCGAATTGTAGCAATTTTGAAGGATTGAGCAAGTGGATAATTTTTGGGAGCACATGAACGAAACTAGTTTTGTAGACAACTGAATCGATAGTAATAGAATGATGATTCATGAGGACCCGGTTAGTGGTTACTCCTTCGTAAAATGTTCCATGTCCTGAATTGATCTCGTTGTCAAAGTTTCCAATATGGAGAACCAGGTCACACGAGTGAACAAACTTAATAACACTCTGATTGGAAGCCTGTCCATTGTAGTCTCCAATATAGGATCTCTGGGTCTCATCGAGGATAGATTTCCCCATAAACGTAGACAAGTTTGGGATTCCAGACTTTTGAACCAAGTCTTGGATAACAGAACCAAGGTCAAATCGATCAATGAGGATGTCTGCCAGAATACATGGAGAGTTTGCTTGGTACAACTTAGAGACGATTAAAGAGGCAATTGATTCACATTCATCAGAGAAATCTTCAGATTGATCTAGGGAAAACTCATTTAGACGAAGGGTTGAAATAGGGGTATCTACCAGATCACAGGGAATGAATAAAAATCCCGGCTTTCTCGTCTCGAGGATCGTCTGAATTAGGTGGTCAATTTTTTCGGCAGCGTTATCAACAGAGTTCAGAGATTCCACCTTACATGCTATTGAAGTCACCATCTTTTCATACACATGATGATCACTTTTATCGCCCTCCGGATTTGGAGCGATATGATGGGTCAGTTGTTTCAATTTTTTCTGTTTCGTAGACGTTGTGCCAACAATATGTAGGACGGGGACATACTCCGACCAAGATCCACTTGAGGCATTTAGGGCAGATAACATCCCCACTCCATAAGTGGTGATCAGAACTGCAAGTTTATGAGAGGCTCTAGAGTATCCATCAGCAGAATAGCCAGCATTCAATTCGTTACAACCCCCGTACCATTTAAGGCCTGTGGAATATAGATGTTCCAACAGGGCCAAATTGAAATCACCAGGGACTCCAAACACTGCATTTGTCCCTAAGGATTCAATACGAAGAAACAGATATTCACCTAGTGGAATGTTTGATTGAACAGGAGATAGAGGAAAAGGCATGATAAAGGCAAAGTGGGAGAGATGCCCCTTTTTATCTTAGATTCTGGTGTTCTGTGGAACGACGCGACGGACGACGCATGAAAAAAAAATTCCAAAAAAATTTGAGAATTTTTAAGAGTGCATTATGGAGGTCCCTAAATTTGAATTGGGATCACTGAAAGACAAGGTCAAGAAGACCTTGGGGAAGAATAAGGAGAAAAAGAAGGAAGTGAAAAGTAAGTCCAAACAGAAGAAATCAAATGAGACTATGAGCGAAGATAGCGACGTTTTAAGACGGGAGGCTTTTGCTTTGGGAGCCACCGAGGATGATCTAAAGCTATTGGATGGCGTGGAAGATGATGAGAGCGAGTTAGAGTTTGATGGGGGTAAAGAGGATGAAAAGTTGAAAAAGGATCTGTCTAAGTTCATGGCTGGACTTGAGTTTGAGGGGGAGGAGGTTGAGCTAGTTGAGGAGGAGGAAATAGAAGAACAGAAAGTGGAGGAAGAGGAAGAGGAGGAAGAGGAGGAAGAAGGAGAAGAAGGAGAAGAAGAAGCCCCTGCTGCCCCTGTTGCAACCACACGCTCCGACAAGTTACGATCTCTCCAGACAGTCTCTTCAGACAAATTACTCGTGTCTCCACGTAATGACTGGTTCAATGAAAAAGCCACCTCTACCAATCAAGGTCGCGCGCTTTCCCCAAATGAGGTTGAGGGGCTTTATCTCAAAGCCAAACATATTTACAACGAGGAACAACAGACTTATTCAGACGAGTTCAACAGATCGTCGTCCCAGAAGCGTTTCTTGTCCCAGATTCTTACCTCTGGTACTCTGAACGATAAGATTTCTGCTCTTACACTGATGATTCAGGAGTCACCTCTCCACAACCAAAAAGCATTAGACACCATGTTTGCTATGTGTGAGAAAAAGTCCAGAACCGCAGCCTTACAATGTATTGAGGCATTGGTTGATTTGTTCGTCAGCGGAGTTCTTCCAGAATCTCGAAAACTTGTTTATTTCAACAAGCAACCACTGCACAAAGATTTGTCATCTAAAGAGCTGGTTCTTCTATATTTCGAGAACCACCTCAAAAAGAAGTACTTTCAATTCATCGGTACTTTAGAGAAACTTCTTCAGGATAGTATTGTCCATGTTCGTACAAAGGCTGTTGGATATGTTTTTGCATTACTCGAATCAAAGCCTGAACAGGAGGCCAATTTGTTAAGAATAGGTGTTAATAAGCTTGGAGATATTGAGAACAAGGTTGCTTCTAAAACCTCACATCACGTGTTAGGTTTACAACAAAAACATCCAGCAATGAAAGAGATAGTCGTCGATAGCATTATTGATGTTCTTTTCCGTAAGAACAACGATCATCATGCTATTTACTATTCTACTTTAACTTTGAATCAACAGATCTTGACGAGGAAGGATGAACTGCTGGCCAACAAGCTGATGGATGCTTATTTCAGATTGTTTGAAAAGTTATTGGTGGAAACAGACAGTACCAATGTTACCAGACAGAAAGAAAGTGAACATCAAAAGGATGGACGTCGTAAGAGAAATTTCAAGAGAGGAAAGAAGGGAGGAAAATCTGTGAAGATTGAAAAGAGTGATGAGGAAGTTGTTGAGGAACGGAACAGTAAACTGTTTGCTGCCATTTTGACCGGATTAAACAGAGCATTCCCATTTTCGAATCTGCCTGCTACTGTCTTTGAATCTCACCTAGATACTCTTTACAAGATCACCCACGGCTCGAATTTCAACACGAGTGTTCAGGCGTTAATGTTGATCCATAAAATCAGTCAGAAGGGAACGATCAATACTGACAGATACTATAGAACCCTTTATGAAAGTCTTCTAGATGAACGATTGGTCACATCGTCAAAACAAAGTATCTACCTGAATTTGTTGTTCCAATCACTCAAAGAGGACTCTAACAAGGGCAGAGTGATGGCTTTTGTCAAAAGAATTTGTCAGTACTCTTTGAATTTGACCAACATCGGTTCTGTTAGCGGAATGGTGTATTTGTTAATTGATCTGGAAAAGACAGTTCCTGAGGTGCGGAACTTGATCTTTAATGCTCCAATGGAAGACGGCGAACAGAAGCTCGAATATGATCCACGTAAGAGAGACCCACAGTTTGCCAACGCCCAAGACTCTTCGTTATGGGAGTTGAACATTTTCAGTCAGCATTACCACCCAACTGTGATTCATTATACCGAGGCGCTGTTTGACAACCAAACCAAGGACTTACAAAAACCAGATCTTGGACTTTTCACACTCTCTCATTTCCTGGACCGGTTCGTGTACAAAAAGGCCAAGACGAAGCCTTTGCTACGTGGTCAGTCGATCATGCAGCCGCTCGCAGGAGCTCATACTGGCTCACTTTTGGTGAAGACCGGAGTGCAAGGCCAAGTTCCAGCTAACACAGAGGACTGGATTAACAAGAAGGCAGCTGAGATCCAGCCAGAGGACCGCTTTTTCTATGAGTACTTTAGCACCAAACTGGAGAAAGCTTTGGCCTCCAAAATGGACAAGGAAATCAATAGCAAGATGGGTGATCAGGATGAAGAGTCGGACATAGATGAAGACTCTGTTTGGAATGCTCTAGTGAAGAGCAATCCAGAAGTCGAGGGACCAAGCGAAGACGAAATGTCAGACTTCGATATGAGCGATCTAAGTGCAGAGAGTGATTTGGAGGATCTAGAGGGAGTTGATAGTGCAGATAGTGGAGACGAGGATGGATTAATTACTTTGAAGACTGTGGACGATTTAGAGGAAGAGGACGCTGACGAAGAGGAAGAGGAAGAGGAGGAGGAAGAGGAAGCTGAAGTGGAAGCTGAAGACGACTCAGACAGCTCTGACTCCGATATCGGCCAATTAATGGGCGATGACGAAAGCGACGAGAACGAGGAAGAAGAAAGCGAGGAAGAAGAAATTAAAGAGGCAGATTCCAAGAAGCGTTCCAAAAACTCTTCGAGCTCCGCCAAGAAGTTCAAGAGCTTACCTACCTTTGCTTCTGCTGACGACTACGCAAAATACCTCGATTCCTCGGACGAGGAGTATTAGTATATAGAGTAATTTATGGTGTGTGGTGTGAATCAGATCACTCTGTATCCCTTTAAACGCGGTGTGTATTATTTTTAAACGAGAAAACGCGCCCCAAAGCCGCAAAACACGGTAACTATGTTTACAAAAAAATCAAACTTTTCGAAATAGTTCGCCAGTCATGTTTGACACTCCATTGCCAGTTCGAAAGAGTGCCATTCCCACCCCTCCCAGTACTCTGCATAAGTCAAATACTGAACCCAAGACTGATCATGCGAACAGTCATGGAGATCTGGACAGACTTGCAGAGTTTGGCAGCCTTGATCAATTTGACCTTTATGTCGACCCACTTCAAGGAGAAGACTCGCCAGTGTCACGCAAACGACCCCTAGATGCTCCAGAACAGCAACGCAAAACCAAGGTTTGTCTTAATCACGAGAAAGAGGACGAAATTTGGTCAGCAGAGGTGGAAGCAGCTTTTGAGAGCGCATTACGGATCATTCCCAAGCAGGGACTAAACAAAGTTAAAATCAACGGACGGTCATGTGGACGTAATGAATTGATCTCAGACTATATCTTGGCTAAGACCGGCAGGTTCCGGACCCGAAAACAGGTTTCCTCTCATATTCAAGTAGTGAAGAATCTTAAGAAACGACCTGATTTGACACAACTAATCACAGATGGCCCACAAGGAAACGATCCTGAGGTGCAAAGATTATTTGATGAGGAATTTGGTAAGATCACACTCTCTAAAATGGCCGCACAGGATAAGGAGAACGGTGTGTTCCGAGTCCAAACAATTAGATACCCTCTCACTCCATCAAACGTGTCCAATTACCAGATCCTAACACCTGTGTGCTTGGGGAGTCTACTGCAAGTTGATCTAACTCTCAAAAAGTTCACTATGAACTATATTGATTTCGAGCTGCCGGCCGAATCGCACATGTTTACCACTTTATCAGACGATTTTTACCAACCTCCCTTACGAATCCGGTCGAATGCAGACTTAAGTAACCGATTCCCAGACTTCTTTGAACTCATTGAGCAAATCAAGACAGAGACTCCGAGTTCTTCCGCACAACATCATCTGAGTCACCCCTCTGTGCCACCAGTGCCGGTGCTGCACGGTATGGTCAAGTTGGTGGCTTTTGAGAAACAACCACACACTGGTCAATTCAATGTGAGTCTCAACTTGCAGCTAACGAATTTGCCTGTTACTGACACCAAATACGCTTGCATCACACTTATTTATTCGTATGGACGACTAGTGGTAACCACGCTGGAGAAGCTGGACGCCAAGATGATTCGAAAACCCAACAGCAGGAAAGAAGTGAATTTGGATCTCCGGCTGGGATCCAACTACTGGAAAGACTTTTTTAACAGTCTCGAGAAGCTCACACATTCCAATCATGGAGATCTTGTTGCCAGGGCAGTTAAAGGTGTTACCATGCAACAAGCCATTGTTAATGTGACGGATGAACATGACCTGGTTACGGATTCAAAACCACGAATTTCACTGGCTAACGTTCCAAAAAGCCAGATTCGTGCTGTTCTACTATGGGAATTTCTCAAGACAGAGAAACAGGATGAAGCACTAACTACTGTGAGAAGAATTCATTTGCCTATTCCTCAAAACACAAAACCCGTTGAGCTGGAAATCCCACCTCCAATTGAATTGAACTTGAATGAGACTTCAGACTTTCAGGAAGCCGATCCATTCCTTTCATTGGATAATAATGAGAATTATCCGTATCTATGGTAAGAAAAATAATTATCTACTTGAAGTCCAATTTGAGATATTTCCGCGATCACCATATTTGTCATCACTTTTCATTTATCTGTTCTTCTTTAATAATGTCTGGCTCTATTAGTGTTCCTCTTAATTCAGGGAATCCCATCCCAAAAGTGGGCCTAGGTGTGTACAAAACGCCTCCTTCCGTTGCAGAAAACATTGTTTACGAAGCATTGAAGGCTGGCTATCGTCATATTGACTCCGCTGCTATTTACCGTAACGAAGAGGAAGTTTGTGAGGGAATTGCTAAATGGCTCGCTGAAGACCCTAAGAAGAACAAGCGGGAAGACTTGTTTTATACCACCAAGGTGTTTGATACACATCATGGCTACGAATTGACCAAGGCTTCCATTTCCGAGTCCTTGCAGAAGGCAAGAAAAATTGGCTACATTGATTTGGTTTTACTTCACTCGCCAAGATCTGATTACGCTAAACGTCATGGATCTTGGCTGGCTTTTCAAGAGGCAGTGGCTGAAGGTAAGGTGAAGAATATTGGTGTCTCGAATTACGGTATCAAGCATCTTGAGGAATTGCTTGCATATCCGGACCTAAAAATCAAGCCAGCAATTAATCAGATCGAGGTGCATCCCTGGCTCATGCGTTCAGAGCTCTGCAAGTTCTGTGAGGATAAGGGGATCATTGTTGAGGCATACTCTCCACTTGCAAAAGCCCGTAAACTCGATGATCCTGATCTACTTGATTTGGCTGCTAAGCATGGTAAAACTCCAGGGCAAATCCTTATTGCCTGGTCACTTTTCAAGGGTTATGTGGTCTTGCCAAAAACAGAGACCGTCTCCAGGTTACTGCCAAACTTAGAGGTCTTCGATATCAAACTGTCATCGGAAGACGCCACTAAGTTGGAGAAACCCAACGATTACTTCATCACTGGCTGGGACCCAACTGTCTATCCATTAGATAACGAAACAAAGTAATCTATTTGATTTTTTCCTCCTCCCAACAATCAAAATATAGATCTAGTAAGCACGAAGCACTCCATGCTTGTGTAGGGCTCGAATCACCACAGAATTCGCCTGCTTTTTGAGTGAGTTCTGGCAATCCAGCCCAAACGCTTTCATCCATCCACTTTCTGTGGCCGGCGAGTCTCCGTGATAATAATTGATGCATGTAATCAGTGGCAGAGCCACCTTCTGTACATTGGGGATGCCCTTTCATATGCGTAGTACGGAATGAACGCATAAAATATCCCAGGATCCAACACCATTCTGGACCTTGATGATAGTTACGACCCTTAGCAGTCGCAAAATCTGTAGAGTCAACACTGTTAAGATAATAAGGACGATAGTTGTAATCTGAAGGGTCCAATGTTGCAAGTCCAATAGGACCCCTAATATAGGTATCTGCCATTTGAATTGCTTTCAAGGCTCTAGAAGGGTCAAAGAGTTCAGGAGCAACAGTAATCGCGACAGGGAAATTTCCACGTAATTGGTAGTCCTCATATTCTTGGCTCGATTTGTACAAGTCCTTGTAGATTCCACGGCGATTCACAATACCTGAATTTACGTCAAATTTGGAATCTTCCGCAGAGTCTTCTGGAACATAAAAACATCTTTCAAAATTAGCCATCAGCAACTGATTCCAGTGTTCAAATGTAACCAATGTTCCATCCTGTGTTACAACATCTGAGTAGTCAAAAACCCCTTGTTGGTGTAGTTCCAGGACGAACCTGAGAGCACTTTTCAGCAATCCGTTGATTTCTACTGCTGCCCCATCTCTTGGTGTACCTGGATAACCTTTATTACCAGCCAGACTGCTCTCACCCATTTTATCCATCCAGGTTCCACAATTATGGGGATTTCCACCATGAATGAGTCCTGTAGTCCAATCTACATGAACTTCAACGTTGAAGCCTTCATCCTTCATCTGTGAATCAATCTGTGGACCAGCATTTGCTTCACGAAACTTGATGCCACCTGCATGACGACTTAAGATCTCATATATCACCTCTCTTATCGAACTTTCATAACTGAATGCACGCGGATCATTGAAAGGAACATACGTATCGTCCAGAGGGAACCGTCTCTTCACCTTGCAATCTAGTATTGACTTTCCATCCGGAGCATGCTTGATGTAGCTTTGGACAGACTCTAAAAACCACCAAGCTGCATCCCGTGCGTTATAACGCGGATCCTTGCCAGAGCCCAACAGATTAGGGATCATCCCATGCTTCAAAGTCATGGCAAATCTCAAGATATGATTCTTGGCTTCCTCATACCTCTCAGTGACAATCAATAAACCACGAAGTGCAATGAAAATATCTCTTCCCCAACATCTCATGTAATCATAACTAAAATGAGGCAATCCTGCGGCCATCGAAGGAACAATTGTGAACGGGTCTATTGAGGCACTTCGGCTGTATGCCAACATTTGCACAGACATCAAAGCCAAGCTCTGCACAAATAAAGTACTTTTCTGAATCTTGACACTCATCAATTGGAATGCACGAAATCTTAATGCTTCATAAGCAACACCAATCACCAGAGCAAAATACCGAGGAACGAGGAAGTAAGGAACTTCTTTCACCTTAGCAAATCGAGTTGTAAACCATTCTTTGAACTCGGTGACTCCTGGACCATATCCTTCATATTTGGTCAATCTGTCCGGCACATAATCCAATGCCCATGTTCCTGACCGGAGGTGATCTGCCAGTGGATGAGCAAGATCATTGTTTCTAATGATAGTCTTCAAAACAGAAATCCAGCCCTGAATACCAGCATAGACCAACCTTCCGTATCCAGGAACCACATACACACCTGACTGACCAGCGCTAGAATCTCGTTCTTCGGACTCGCAACGGTATAAGAGGGCATTGATGTCAAACAGGTTTAAATTTCGAGCCGCACTTATTGCTCCGGATCGAACAAAGTGATCTAGTTCATCATCACAACCAGAAATTGTAGTGCTAAGAACAGCAATGGATCCTTGCTCAAAGCTGGAAGGAAGTCTGATCAGACTATCATTTCCGTCCATAACTACTTCTAGGGGTCCAAGTTCTTTCAGTTCCACAGGAACGTAATCCAAGTAACCTTCCTTGACTGGAACTTTATCAGCTTTTCGAACCAACGTGTAAGCAAACAAATGTTTCACTCGTGTACCAGATAGTCTAATTGGCTCAAGTTTTTGGTAGCCATCTTGATAGAATTTAGTACGAGCAATCAAGAAATATCCCATACCAGTTTTGGCATTGGTCCTATGAATTGTAACAAATTGCTCTTCATGATGGACATGCATTTCATTGCTTTCCAGGTCATCAATGCTATGACTAGCAAGCTCAGATCTAATCTTGTTAAGCTTAGCTTTGACTGTGCCTATTCCGTTACCGTAGGTATACAAACGATCCTCATTAACAACATTGAGTAGCTTGGGATAACATTCATCGTATCCAAAGGTAGTTCCAACAGCACATGAACAGAATGAAACTAAAGCAGCATTTGGCAAGGTGTCCTCCACAGTTCTTTTTTCGTTTGGAGTCTCATTGTCATGGGTGCAATCCATGAATAGAGCATGCGGTGACTGGGACACCACAGTTTCAGGAATGGGAATTTCACTTTTCTGATTATTAGTTTCTTTGATGCGCTTCATAAAGTCTTCCTCGTGAGCAGGATATGCAAACTCATCGAGTGGAAGCCATTTGAATGAACCAATTGGAGAGCCTCCATGTCTGTGGACCAATCTAGATAGTTCTGCGACCGAATAGGCTTGCATGGCTTCACGGATCAGAGAGGAGATTCCCAATCGTTTGACAAATATGATGTCTAGCTCTTCACTACCAGTGAAAAGTTCTGCCACAACATACAAATTTGGGTTCACCTCTCTGGCAGCATCCAACATGACTTCACCAACATGCAACGGAGTAGAATGGCAATTATCAATTCTGAATCCGTGGAATATACTGGCCAGCAACCTTGAGTATTCTATCATCCGGCTCCACAAATAAGGAGAGTCTTCAGGTTTGCTGCCATATCTCAGCTTCACACAGTCCCCCCAGACAATGACTTCTCTGCGCAAATAACATTTTGACTGGTCTGATGCAAAATCGACCAACGGATTTCCACCCCATATCCAGCCATTATTTGCCAAAGCCCATTCCACACCGGCCGTATCGACAAACCGGGTGAAATATGGTTCTGTGAGTGGATTTTCTTCCGTAACCTCTCCCAATCTTGGTCCGTGTTCCTCAAGACGCATGTATTTGATCCTGTTGTAAAGTTGTTCTAGAATCTCATTATTATCATCATCATATTCCTTGTAAAGAGGCAAATTGATCTCATCTAGGATTTTTTTGGCATGGTCTTTGATTTCGGCGAATGTAAGGTTGCCATACAAACAGTTCAACAGAGTGCCAAACTTTTGCACATCCAATTTGTTAGAAAACCGTCCACCGAGAGCGAAAGGAGTTTCACATGCATTTTCAGCAATAAATTGCGCTAACTCAGAAATATTGTCAGTTTTTGGAACATCAACTGAACAATTTTTGGCCATAGTAGGCCATTCTACTTCCAATTGATTGATGTGTTGAGAAACATCAACAACATAGAATTGCCATAATTTGAGATCACCCAAGACATGAATTTTGATTCCGTCCATCACTTTCAACAAATCTTGGACATTTGATATGTTCGTAGGATATCCATGCAATTTCATGTATTTACTGAAATGAAGCAACAAGTTGTCCAATTCAATTGCAGCTGTCAAATGAGGTGCAGTTTGTTGGTTGTATCCAACCTCTGGATGTTCCCTAATCCACTCACTATTATGTGCCGTGTGATTGAAAACAACATCAGTCATGGATAAGATCCCGAGATCGTATTCTAAATGATCGACCATGGTCTGCACGTCTGTCTTACCATTTGGAAATGCGGTCTGATCAAAATCTAGTTGATTGAATATGGAGTACGGTGAATTGGATTTCCCCCGTGGTTGTAAAGGTGTGAAATGGACCATATTGTATCCCTTGTTTGAGATTTCAGAGAAAACAGGATTCCAGTCCTCAAAAGTGGGCCCCATCCATTTGGACACCACGGATTGCAAGCTCACAGCATTCAATGGCAAATACTCATTACCGACAAACAGAGAAGGCGGAACAACAAAGTAGAATTTGCGAGTGGTGACAAATTCTTCAACGTCGCCCTCCTTCAAAGAATTATATCCGACATAATAACAATACGAGCCTGGCCGATAGATCGGAATATCAACGGTCACATCCTTGTAAAAATCACTTTTGATCTTATGTCCGTGGTATTTACCTCTAGAATATAACTCATCCGCCTTCTTCGGAACATCAATCCAGATGGTACCCTTGTTTGTGATCTGAGACCCCGCAACAATGTAGAATCTTAGAGTGAACAAGTTACCATCTTTAGATGAACATGTAGGAAAGGTTAAGACACCATGGGAATTGTCTGCTGCAGGTTCACCAGTATCGGACACCCGTAAAAGAACTACCCGTGACATTGTCAGTTGCTTTTAATCGCGGTTGTATAAAAATACTGGGAGCTCGGAAGTCGTGTAAGACACAGATTACCCCAGATTATAAACAAAAATAATCTTATGGTTGAGTTTGAGAGCAATATTGTCTCCAAGAATCCAATCAAAATCCAACGCGCTTCTAGAAAACTCCAGAACTTCAATGTAGTTTGTCACTAAATCATTCAATGAGATAGCTTTGTCCGAATAGCATACCTTTGTGTCTTGGCTTCCAGCAATTTCCATTGACACCGGCTCACCCAAATACTGAAGTAGGAGTGCGTGAAAGTTTGGAATTTTCAACAGCATCTCCGTCCTGATAACACTAGTATCAAGAAAGTCTGGTTTTGTGGTCTGAAGATTCCAAATCCGGATGCTGTAACTTGAAAAGTCAAAACATGCTAGTTTTGTACCATCCAAAGAGAACTTTGGCTTGATAAACATACTTCCTAGACCCAGTTTTTTCACCAATTTCTCATCAGAAGGCAGCGTCTTTGATTTCAATGGCATCATTCTCCATTCAGGATTCCGAGTCATCACAACTCCGTTGTATCCCAATTGTAACACAGAGTCATCTAATAATAAGGCTATCTTGCTTTCATAATTCAGAAGATTCTCATGACTAACTTCACCAAGTCCTCGAAAATATGATCCCATAGCGTCATACAAATTAGTAGTGAGAAGATTGACCGTGGCAGCACAACCTTCGGTAGGAAGCTTTAAAAGTAATGAACTAATCAGTAGGAACATGTTTGTTGAGTCCAAAGTCCGAGTAATAATTAGTTCATTGAGATAACCAAATGGAGGAGGCAATATTGCTGCAAGATCTATTATTGCCAAGCGTTCATCCAGGTCAATAAAGGTATCTAGTACATCTGGATGGCTTGATTGGAAAACAGCAAACAAACCAGGCATATTGACAAACGGTCTCAACTTAAGACCCATCAGCTTGCATAGAAGAGCAATAGAATCTGCTGTAGAATCGCACGCAGCATATTTCTCTATTTTTGATCCAAATTCAGGGCCCAGATCAATCTTTTCATGTCGATATAACAACCCAAGAACGAGGACAGAATAAACGGACATATTCTCTACACCCGGAAAGTACGTCTCGTCAAGGTATCCTCGCCATATTTGAACAAGTTCATCATTAAACCGACCCACACCGGCCAATAATTGATCAAGCAGTTCAAATGCCGATCTTCGACTGCCTAAACAGGCTCTGCACAACATGGCAATTAATGAAGAGCTGTAATTTTCAATTGAATAAATGAGAAATAGTTCTCCAAGACGATCTGAGTCAATTTGAAGCTGAAAGAATACTTCTAGTGGATAATGGGACAAGGGTAATGAGCAATGATATATTGTAAAGTATTTTGACTTGCACACCAAAAACTTATCACATGAGTCCAAGATTAGACATTCAAGGTCTTTTATTGGCTCTGAATCAATCTGGCTTATCCATATGTATTCTGGTGGGTCTTCAAGTCTAATATTTCCGTCTTCTACCACCAACCGATCCCCATTTTGCATGAGGACCTGGAATCCATATTCTTTGCCAATACCAGGCACCAAGCGTTCGCTTATATTTGTAAGTGGTGACATCACTATTTGTATTAGTTGGGCATTTCTGATTTCGTACAAGGTCCAGCCTCGTTCCTGTAAAACTGTCCATTTTCCAGTTCCAACGGAACAAACGTCCATTATTCGACCAAATTTTGGTTCACAGAACGTTTGGATATGTACCAACATTCGTCTGTCAGCGGGTAGCAGACTTTGAGTACGAATATTGTATCGAAACACCTCGTATTGTCCATTTGGACCAACCAAATAGACATAAAATCGGTTGAGTAGTAAAACACCTTTGGCCCAGAATGGCAGATACAATGGCGTGCTTGAACCAAAGGTAATATTATGAGTCACAACACAAACCATTGAACAATGTTGGATGATTAATATAACCATGTTGTCAAGTTCAAGTGGCCAGAATCGTTCTGCAGTAAATTCTAATGTAGTTTCGCCAACAAGTTCCAAAGTGGATTCTGTAAAAACCATAATCTTGCGTTCACAAAGGACATAAATTGAACCACAGAAGTTGGACAATTGGATAATATCCTCACCAACATCGATTGCTCCCACAAGACGATTCTTATAATTAAGTATCCAATTACCGTTAGCATGAACGCCATCTCCGGAATCATTCAGTTGCCCACTCCAGACTTCAAGTTCTGGCCAATCATCACATTCAAGTTCACATCGTGAGCGTTTAATGGGCGTGAATTTACGAAGTTCAAAATCAATGCACTTCATATCATTAAATTATTTATTTTTCCACCCCGTCTCTATAAATTATTCCCCGTAATTTGTAGCTGCCCGGCCAACAAACAAAAACACACTCCAGTTTCAGCTGATCCAGTACTTGGTAGACTGTCAGAAGCTTCATTTCTCCGTTCACCACTTGCAACAAACTCAAATCAGCTACCAGATGTGCAAGACTTCTTGTCGCACTACTGTTACCGAACCCAATGGCGGTATCCATAGATAGTCCTTCTGCTTTAAGTTTAACCAACTCTTCACGCAAATTGTAGCCACTAACATATCCAACAAGTTCATCTGCCACGACGATTGGCAAACCTTTCATTTCGGGCAAACGATCAAGCATTGCCATGGTGATGGAACCATCATCGTGAAGTAAATACAATTCATCAATGGATTTCATCGCACTTTCACAATTGATGACTGCATACTCTGGTTTTGAAAGACGGTCTTCAATATTTGGAACCAAATAGGGTTGATTTGTTGTCTTGAGCCACATCTCATGGATACTTTCATCAACAAGCAGATCACTAAGGAACCGAGCACAAAAAACACCCAACATGATTGGGATAATGTATGTTATAGCACCTGTTAGCTCGAAAAGCAATACCACCACGGTGATGGTCATTTTAAATACTGCCGCCGTAAATGAGCCTGCTCCCACGACAGCATATGATGCAACCGAAACACACTTCTTCTCATTCAAACATTGAAGATGAAGTGATGAGGTAATTACCTCATTTTGTATAGTCTCTAACAATGTCCCGAGAAGCCGACCTACATATCCACCAATCACCAAACATGGCAGCAACAGACCACCAGGAATCTGACAACCATATGTGTAAGCTGCCAGAATAAAACTTAGAAGGGTTCCAAAACACAAAGTCCATGTCAACTTGTAGGGAAACCCAGTTTCTTGTGAACAGAGCCAATCTGAAGAGTCACTGGAGCAACTATCGAATAGGTGTTCAAGTTGTTGAGGAAGAGAATATGACGAGAACTTGTAACTCAGAAGAGATCCCACCAAAGCAACGACCACCACTTCTACCACTTTGAGTTTATCATTTTCAAGTCTAGCTCGCCTGAATTTTGCAAAATGGATGTTCAGTTTCGCAAAGAGAACACCTAATAGTCCACAAATAAGTCCCAAAGCCAAATAAGGAATGGTCTCAAGACTGAGCCACACATTCTCTAATGAGACGGTGAACATCTTATCAACATCCATCTTCATGAAAGGATGAAACTTTTGAAGAATGGTGACTGCGACTGTGGAGCATACAAAAGCGTTCCACATAAGCTTATCAATTGGGAAGGCAGATTGGATTTGCTCCAGGCCAAACAGTACTCCCCCAATCGGAGCATTGAAAGCCAAGCCAATTCCGATTGAACAAGCAGATGATAGTAACTCTCGTCTGTAAGCTTCATTTCGACCATCAACATGTTTATCAAGCACGAAATTAAGAACGCACATTGATATATGAACTAATGGAGTCTCAATTCCAAGAAAAAGCCCAGATCCAATGACAAGAGCAAGACTCAGTGATTTTGTTGCCATCAGTCGGAGATCCAGGAATCCAGGGATGTTGGTACCGGCCATTATGAGTTTTATCTCGGTAATCCCACTTCGGGCAATATAGTTCTGTTTCCCAGCAACCAACGCTCCAAATAGCGCCAAGATCAAAACCATCATCAAGTAAACTGCAACATTGTTGAGTTTCCGTAGCAACGAGCTATCACTGAAAAATATTATAAAAGTGGACCAATCGACCAAGTCATCCTCACATTCATAAGCTGGGATCAAGATGTTCCTCCTGCAAACACCAGAGCGCAATCCATATAATAGCATTGAACTATAATCAATAAGAATGGCAAAAAATGCCATCAATACTGAGCCTGAAATCAGCAACAGCCAGCGTAGATTCGTGTTAAGTAATCGGGCGAGTCCAGATTCCTGGATGCGATACTTTCGTGACTCACTCAACACTGCATACTCATGCTCCCAATTAATCAGCTCTAGTGGACCGTACGGTCGTGCTGCAGATACCGGTCGTTGCACAGGCGAATGCGTATAGGAGAGTACACGAGACATGTAATGAAAAATATAGCTGTTGGAATTTCTGAGACACCTCTAATATCATTGGAGGAAATATATTAAAAAGATGGTTGAGGTCAACAAGACTCAGCCTGATTACTAGGCTCATATGCAATCGACATGGTTACCCTATCTCTTTTATCATGCGTACTTAATCCACCCTATCTTGTACTTCTTGCTTGCAAATAACAACACCTCACACCGATATGACCTGAGCACAGCGATGATTAGACCATGAAGATGACGGCTAATTGGGATTTGTAGTCTCCAACAATACATAAACTTACTTCTTGCTCCTTGCCTTGATGGCCTCATCAGCTCTCCGATCGTCCCATCATAGTCTGCCTCGTGCTAAATTACATCTAAAATTTATTACCTTTTTAGGCCAAACATAAACAAATGGAATCATTTAGCCATCTTTCCAATACCTAATTTTTTTCTTCCAAGTTTAATATCGTTGCTATGTTGAGATCCGCTAGATCCCTCCCCACTATTGGAGCTGCCTACCGTCAAACAGTCCAAAAAGAACTAGCTGGTTCTAAAGGATTTTCTACTGTTCGTCTACCTGCTGTGAAAGATGACATGGCCATCAAATCGTCCTCCTGGTTGCCTCAGATGTTCACCAGATCAGTCCACCAAACATCCAAGACACAATTGGTGATGGATATGGGATCATCTGGAAAATACGTCTCGATGAACTTGGAAGGTCTCAAAATCGAGTGCAAGCGTAAGGGACTTAAAGTGTCAGGACGTAAGATTGAGCTTATGCAAAGATTGATCCAGAACGAATCCACTATGATGCAAAAGCCATCAACAAGAAACATCACCACCAAGGTGAATGCTACCAAAAGCAAGACCTCAAAGACCCTTAAAACTTCAAAGACACCAAAATCCGCTTCCCGCCCACTCAGCTCCACTGTTTCGAAAAAAGCAAAAGGAGACAAATCCACGATTGATTTTTACAAAGTTCCACAAAACTCATATCCCGCTCCGGATGGTAAGCCCCCAATGAAGGTTCCGTCTCTCTCTACTAAGGCTTCTCTAAAAGATCCCGTCCTTGAGACCAAATCGATGGGAACCAAGGTGTCTCAGGTCATGGATTCGGCAACTGTCAGTAAGGCAGGAGAAATCGTTCATAAGGTCTCTGAGAAGTCATCAAGCAGTCCGAAGTCTTCAAATGACAAAATCTTCTTTGGAGTCTTTGGTTTCCTGACTCTCGCATGGTGGACTCAGAAGAAAACTGACGGTAGACACTAAGTATGGACTCTAATTTATCTTATTTGCTTAGTCGTGTAGATATAAACTATCAACGCACCCAAAACCAGCAGCCACTCCTCCCTCATTGGATGTACTTGTCTTGGAGCGCAATAGGTATCCAGCATAATCATTATGAAGCACTTGACCACTGATCTCGTTGAACAGAATGGTCCCGAATATTCCAAGCTCACTCACAATTCCCTCATTTAAAACTTCACCATTCCTCAAAATCTTGTTGTCATGAACAGATGGGTGTATTAGTTCCATCAAAATGTAAGCTCCCCATTCCTTCTCAGGCAGACTTTTCAAGAATCCAGGAATATCTTCTTTGTAAATATTATTACCTCCTCCTTCACGTTGTGGCTTCAACACAAATCGCTCTGGCTCCTCAAATGCAAGACGTTTAGCTTCTGCTCCTTCCTCGGTTTGATCAAATGGATAGATCTTGACAAATGTCGAAAATAGATTCTTCGAATCCGAGATATATTTATCCAGCACTGCCTGGTTTGTGAGTAGCTGTTGAATCTTTTTAGCACCACTCAGTTGGACAAGTAACGAGGGGCACTTGATAGCTTTGGTGGCTTCCAGAAGCAAACGGGCCTGCCATGTTTCTGGACAATTGTATTCATTCGGAGCATACCCACAACGATAATACACAACAGCTACTTCTTGGTCTCTGTAATACAAAGATTGAGTAGTAGGGTCAATGGTGACTTCTGTGGTGACTTTGTCAAAATCAACTCTCTCAGACTTGACTCCTTGTTCAAATAAACTGTACTCCACAACTTTCTGATCAAAGACATTTCGTTCTCCAGGCTGAACAATAAACAAAACTATTGTAGATTGTTTATTCTCGCTCTTCTCGTAGTATCTAACAGCTTGAAGTAATCCATTTGCTAGTCCTTCGCCAGATTTACTGACAGGTAGTTCATCATCTTTGTAGTATTGAGGTTTCCCATAAAGTCCTTGGGCGTTTAGAAAAGCATGTAGCTTGCCGACTTTTGACGATAACCCTCCAAAAGAAACACTGACTGTATTGAATTCCACCTGTTTAATGAGCCCGGTCACATCATCCAACATGTAATCGGATCGAAACAATCCCAAGGAGACTGGTTGGACGATCTGAGGTTTGGCTTCTAGATATGTCTTGTAGAGCATTCCAGTGAAATCTGTATCGTATGCAGACAAGTCAGCAATCACCGAGTCAAGCCAGAGCTGCTCAACAACAACCTTACTGTATAACTCGTTGAACTGAGTAGAAATTGACACTCCCTTCTCAAACTGGCTTCTCGGAAATGGAGTGGGATATAAGGTAACTGGGGTAATATTTGGCTGGTAGATCTGAAAATTTGGCGGATACATCATCAGTCCATTGGAAATTGCGTAATGGGAAAGCTTCTCAAGAAGCTCATCTTTGCAATCGCCCGAGACTGAAGGGAATTGTTTGGCCATCAAGATTGATTTGTAATGATAGTTTTTCGAAAATTGTTCTTACCCGGCTAATCAAAAATTTTAATCAAAACAAACATATCTTGTTCCTAATATATTGCCATGTCGGTTCATTTTGGGCAGGTTCTTGGATTCGGAGCTCCCGCCGACGCGAAAAGCGAAGTACGACTGGAACTATCTGATTTGCAGAAAAGACGGGCTGCAAGAAAAACAAATACCGGAATATCTAATGGCACGTCTTCTGGATTGGGATCTCTATTCCCGTCCACAAATCTTACATCATCGCTTTCAACTGGCTTCAATTCCTCGCGATTAATGAAATATCCTCCAGGAGATGAGAAATCCTTGCCATTGTTATCTAGTACTTCTCCATTGAGTCTCGTGGATCAATGTATAAATTCTGCCATCAACAAAGACAATACGACTCCAGCATTGAGCGAGGTTTTGACCAAATACGCAATTGATAGTTACAACTACAAAGAAGGAGAAACTCTAGGTCCGTTTTCTAGATTTGAAAAGTCCAATATCTACAATATACCGGATCAAATCTTCCAGGAATACAATAGTATGGATTGTATCACCAACATGGGTCTTTTGCCTGAATTGCAAAGATCATGGCTTACAATCGACAACAAATTGGTTATCTGGAATTATAAGGCCAGTTCTCATGATCCAGAGTACTTCACTATTGACGAGCTGAAAAACACCATTTTGACAATTAAACTAGTGAAACCAAAACCCAAGATTTTTGTGGACACCGTGAACTATTTACTGTTAGTTTCTACCTCTATGGATATTCACATTCTTGCAGTTGAATATTCACCATCCAACTTGGTAATTTCCGACACTAAAATGAGCGTCCCTACCCACGGGTTGGTGGTTAACAAGTTTGTTTCATTTGATCAAACTAATGACATTCTTTTCACTGGGATTGGAGACGGAGAAAATATTTGGAAACTTTCATATTCTAACAGTGATGAATGGTTCCAGCGCAACTGTTACAAAGAGTGCCTAACCAAATCAGGCCTCTCGTCAGTTGTTCCCAATTACAATGTTTTTCAAAAACTCCCAAGTTTAGGGTTATTGAGCCAAGATTCGGATCCTAAAGTTGAGACCATTATTCAGCTTGAAATTGATTCCGCAAGAAGAATTTTATACACCCTCTCATCTAAATCCACAATCAGAGCCTACAGACTGAAGGTTGTTGATGGAAAAGTTGAATTAGGAACATGTGTGGTGAAAAAGCCATACAATATTCTCAAAGATCTGGCTACCACAACATTTAACCTTCAATCAGCTTTGTTGAAGAAAGACGCGTTCAAAATTGTCAACATTTTCTCGATTTCGAAAAGTGAAAGTGATAATCTGTTTTTGGTTGCTGTCACTGATACTGGTTGCAGATTATATATCAATGGAAGCACAATCTATGAAAGGCTTACTATTACCACTAGCTATGTCAAATTTCCACCCCCAGATTCCTCGTTCCATCAGAAACTGGAGTCTTTGAAGAACCAACAGATTCACCATGAACAACAATTCATGACTAATGGGTCCAAGCAAGACAAACCAATGTCTATCACTAAAAATCCTGTTGCGTCGGAGCTCACCCCTCAAGATCTCAAAGCAGCACAAGAAAATTCACAACTACTCAAAGGTATAAAGGAATCTCTTATAGTGTCACCAGGAATATTCTTCTGCTACAGCCAATCGCAAGTATATACATCTGTTCCTGACTATGGAGTTTTGAAGAACACATTGCAATATGTTGAAGACTTTGAGGCACTGGATAAATTCCAAACCATTCACTCGATTGTTCCAATGACACCAAGTTTCCATGCGACCAATACGCCGAAGGGTTATTGTAATGAGTTTGCAACTCAGTATCTTGCTGCTCCATTGGAGGTTGCTGTTCTTACAACTACGGGCATACATGTCTATCGCTACAGAACTCCAGACACGATATTGGAAGATTCTTTGGAAGACAAAACCTTTGATGATTTTGTCAACAAGTACGGTTCGAGAGAAGCGTGTTCCAGTGCTCTGTATTTGGCCTGCAAGTTTGGCCAGTCAGACAGTTTTAGGAACATTGCTACAAAGTTCTTTATCTCCGGTGGAAAGAACTCAAGTCTCAACAAGAACCTGCCGGCTATCGTGGATAATGTTGAATTGAGTGATCGTTTCTATGCAGTGATACTTCTTCTTTCGAGATTAGTGAGAGAATTTTGGGGCAAAGAAATCTTCCAGCTGGATTCCAATGTGAAGTTTAACAAGACTGGGTACATCATGGAAGACTCTTTGAAGAAATTGACCGTCGCTAAGGTTCTTTTATCTGGTTTAAGTATTACCAAGCAAGAATCGGAATACTTTCTCTGCTCATTGATCATCATTTTAAACTTCTTCGAAGAAAATAAGAAGACCATACCAGGTATTTTAGGCCCATTTTATGAATCTGGTTCGAGCAGTAAGGAAGCAGAATTATGTCTCCAAGCAGAAAATATTGGATTTAATGCTATTCTCAAGTTCTTACGAAGTGTCAAGGAAGGTTTATCATTTTTAGCTCTACTCTATGACGACACAGAGAAGACTAACAAGAACTTCACAGATGTTATGGGTTATTTGCCGATCCAAAGTCAAGCTGACCTCAGCTGCTTGACTTTTAGTGAATTTTTTTGCTCCAACGATGAAACTACTTCAAAATTGATCAAGGAAATTCTTTCCTCCGTGATCAACAAAAGCATTGCTGCTGGAGACTCAGTTGAACTGGTGGCTAATACTCTACAAGAAAAGTGTGGTTCGTTCTGTTCTACTGGAGATGTTCTTATATTTAAAGCAATTGAAAGTTTGAAGAAGGCTAAAGACTTTGCTTCAACTAATGACAATGAGAACAAACTCAAGCATCTCAAAGCAGCCTCACAACTTTTGGGAAAAACAAGCGATGCTTTGACAATGGGAACTATCAATGATCTCGTTGGTGTAATGTTGCAACTTGATTACTATCCAGGTGCAATTGAATTGCTACTCACCATTTCAAGTGCCGCTGATCCTACCAACTTGGCTCTCAAATATGACCTGGACGGTCAAGCAGCAATGCTATTGGATGACCCAAAGAGGTTGGCCTACGAAAAAAGAGTCAAGTTGTATGAACTGATTTTTCAGATATTGGTAGATGTCGATGAAAAGGCTATCGTGAGCTTGGAGCAGGCTGCAAACAATACAAGTTTCACAGACGCAAAGGCTCCAATTTCTTATTTCGGGCCAGATGGACAGCTGATGACACAATACTCCCAATTAAGAGATAACAGTTACGAATTGTGCTTGAAAAGTCCAGATAAATTGTTCCACTACGAATTTTATAAATGGTTTGTGAGGATTGGAGTTGGAGAACGATTGCTGGACTTGGAAACGCCTTTTGTCCTGGACTTCTTGAAGGATTACTCTATCAAGAACATGGAAATGGCCAAGCTATTGTGGATCTATTATTCCAGGAGAGAGAACTATTTTCAGGCTGCAAATGTCTTGTACGATCTCTCGGTGTCGAAATTCGAGATCGATCTCGCGAATCGTATTCAGTTCCTATCCAGAGCCAATGGATTTTGCAACTGTGTTTGCCCTCCAGATTTAAGACAAGAGATGACATATCTGTCCGTTAGAATTGGAGACTTATTGTCGGTGGCTAACCTCCAAGACGAGCTGCTATTGACAATTTTGGATGATGAACGGATTAGCGACCTTGCCAAACAGGAAGCAGTTCGCAAACTCAATGGTGGGGTGAACCCAATCAGTGATTTGTTCAACAATTTCATTGATCCGTTGGGGTATTACTCATTGGCGTTGGTGACCTTCAAGATCTCTGACCATCGCAATCTAGAAGACATCTTATCTCAATGGGAGAGTCTTGTAAGCAAATGGTACTTCAAGGCAAAAACTTCTAGCGAAGCATTTCATTCTGAGATTTGCAATGAGTTTGTCGCGGTGGCTTCCCGGGTTTGTGACACCGAGGTTCTATTTCCGATCATCGAGTTGTTCCAACTACTGACTCGCTACTTCAACTCACCAGAATATTGTTCAGACAAATTGACTGCCCCAACTGGTGTTCTTGTTGACACTTTCACGCGCAGTGGTGTTTCGTATGGTAAGTTGTACTACAACTTACGAGATCTGATTGAGTCCACCACATTCGAATTGTTTGACAATTATTCCAAGATTTTGAACAAAGAAATGTGCTATTTGATCAAAGTTTGGTTTAAGAATGATAAGAAGCTTCGAGATGTACTTTCCAGCGATTCAGTTCGTGATCTGGTCAATTACTCTGTCGACACAGATCCAGTGTTTGCATATATTAAGGCGACGGGAAACCCGTTGTGAAATAGACTTGTAATATCAATCATCCAGTATTTCTATGACCTCAGGCTGGGCTGGCGGTGCCGGTGTGGTTAGCTCTGTATCATCAGGTACAGTTGTCAAATCGATTGTGCATGATTTAGCGTCTTTCGCCCGACGCTCTGCTGCTTCGAGCATCAATTCGCGCATGCTCTTGTTCTCTTTTAGTTTGTTAGATCCGAGCTTTTCAACCTTGGCAACATATTTGATCTGACTCAATTTCTTGAGTCTCATTTCTCGGATCAGACCATTTTGACGGCCTCCTAATGTATTTGCTTCTGCCACGTATCCAGTTTCAGCCAAGGCCCCATTTCTACGCACAGATTGGTATTTTGCACGTAATTCATCAAGAAGACCGTAGAATTTATTATCATGAGGCCCGAACTTGTTATGGGTCAATTCATGCAACATAGTTTCAACCACATCTTCAAGAGGCAAAAATGAATTTGGAGAATGAGGAAATCGTAGTCTTAAACAGATTTTTGCTCCATGGTTCACATTTAATCCTAAAAGCTGGGGATTTTTAGGGAAGAACTCACAAAGTGTACCGATCTTGAAGCCATAAACACGCATCACTGGTGCAACGACTAGAGCTACTTTTTGAAGAATCTCATGGGCTTGTTGATTGTTCTTCTGGCGTTTAAGAGTAGCAAAATTACCAACCAAGGAAGAATTTGTCATCCAGAAGGCAAAATAAATAAAATCAAATAAAATAGAGATAAGTGAAAAACACATACAAGAAATCAATTAGATGATTTTGAATTAAATGTTATATTCCTCTGTTGAACTCAACAGTAGAGATCAGTGCACCATTCTTGTCCTTGAGATCATGGAATTTGTCTTCAAGCTGTGAAGCAGAGACTTGACGACGTTGTGGGAAAACAGCCAATGCAAACGGAAGAACGAGGAAAGAGGTAGCAGCAATTAAACCGATGTTTGCTAGATTGACGACAGCAGCACTTTTTCCCTTGAGAACAGATTTCTGCAACCGAACAAGAATAAGAGGTGGTATAACCATGATAGGAGTAGCATTGATAACTCTACTAGCTGCAGTTTCTCCAACAGCTTGTAAGGCCGCAGTCTTGGATGATCCAAGCTCACGTCCTTCTTGATCAAACACAGTGATACCATTTTTAATTTCCTCGCTTCTCATCAAGAACACGTTCACAATACCAGCAGAAACAACTGCACCAAATGGCACTAACCGACTCAGGATCAATCTTGTATTAGGAGTAATGTTTTTCAGTCTAGGAACTAAGGAATTGAGTCCCAAAGCGACTCCACAAGAAGCACTCACAGCTAGTAAGTAGTTAGTTGCTAACTGCTTAGTGGTGAGTGGATGTGACTTATTAGCATTGGCGGTATTAATAGCGACATTCAAAGATTGGTTGGCAACTTGCCAGCAGAATGTTCCAACATTTCCCAATCCTGGAATCAACATGCCTGCTGTGACCACAAGATTTGACAAAACACAGGACGACATTCTGAACGGTAACATGACGGTCTCTGAGGTATCAGGATGGATAGAAGAGTCGAGGATTCGTTTTGCGCGCCAAAGTTCTGGAGTCATCTCAGGAATGACTCCATTCTTGTAATCCCAAACAAGTCTCTTGGAATTCTCGATATCTTTAGAAGTATTGAACAGCATGGTTGGATCAGAAATTCCTGCGCAGTGTTTAACACGACCCCAGTAGGTCGAAAGTTCGTATTGGGACGCTGGAAGAGGCACAGGGCCTGAGATAGACGAAGCCATTGACACTAAAATTTTTCAATATCTCTCTTGATAAATTATCAACTGCGCCACATGTGGCGGTGTGCGCGACTGTTTACAAAACAAAAAAATATTGGTACACAAACAGATTGATCATGAATTACAATCAGTCGGAAGAGACAATCACTGGTCTCCCTACCGAAAATCCATGGATACGATTGAATTCACAAGATGTTGAACCCGAGCGGTCACATATCATTCAAAGTCGTGGCTCAAACAATATGTACTATAGTCCTGATCGATCTTTGGACCAATATTATGGCACCCCCGTGTCCCAGCGCCGTTCTTATACACCATCTCTGGAACGATCATATTATTCACCCTCACGGGGCGCTGACAATGTTCCACGGATTCCTAGAATCTCTCCGTTTGATGATAAAAAAGAGTATATGGACGACTCGCGAGATCCCTTCATCGAATATCCTCAGGGTCGGATTCAACCGGAAATTCAAGAAGACGTGGAGTCAGATCGTACATTTGTTCCGTTTCCCAATCTAAACAACTCTTACTATCCAATCAACACACCAAAGGACTGTTTTGATCCATTTGACTATAGATATGAGGAGAGCTACCAAGAACGAGATGATGATGAGGATGATAATGGTGATGACCAATCTACCACAAGCAACGTCAGTATTACGTCTGCCCGACAGGTTCGAATGGTCAATGGCAATTTGGTGCTGGATTGCCCTGTCAGTGATGTTCTTCTGGGTAAATATACCACCCCCTTGTCAGAGAAGGCCCGTGAGTTTTTGTTCATGCGGTTTCAAGCAGTGACATGTGAGCCTGCAGATTTCCAATTCCGTAACTTCTCCTTGCGCCAATGTTTCTATGCTCAACCACGGTCCACAGAAATGATGGTAGTGGTCACAATGTACAATGAGAGTGACGTCCTGCTGGCCAGAACGTTAAAAGGTGTGTTCAAGAACATTCGACATTTATATTCCATGCACAATTCATCAACTTGGGGCCATGATTCGTGGCAAAAAGTTGTTGTCTGTGTAGTTGGCGATGGTAGAACCAAGATCAATCCTAAAGCAAAAGCTCTTCTTGCTGCCCTTGGAGTGTATCAAGAAGGATTTGCGAAGAATAAAGTGAATGACGATAAGGTGGTTAGTCATGTTTATGAATACACTACAATGGTGGGGATCAGTAAGGTTGAGGATGAACAAGTGAAACTGACAACTGAGAACCAGATCCCCATCCAGATGATATTCTGTTTAAAGGAAAGAAACCAAAAAAAGATCAATTCTCATGCATGGGCATTGGAGGCTTTTGGTCCTATATTAAAGCCCAATGTGGTCATGCTACTTGATGTTGGTACAGAGCCCGAACCAAAAGCACTTTACAGGCTGTGGAGAGCGTTCAAGGATCCGCGTGTAGCTGGTGCTTGTGGAGAAATCAAAGCAAGTTTGGGTAAGAAAGGACATTTATTATTGAATCCATTGGTTGCTGCACAGAATTTTGAGTACAAGATCAGTAACATATTGGACAAACCGATGGAATCTGTATTCGGATTCGTGACTGTGTTGCCTGGAGCGTTTAGTGCCTATAGATATCAAGCTTTACTGGGAGCTCCTCTACAGAAATATCTTAAAGGAGAAGATCTAAAACGATCTAACGATGGAGGAGTGTTTAATGCCAACATGTATCTTGCTGAGGACAGAATTTTATGTTTCGAGCTAGTCGCAAAACAGAATTGTCAATGGCTGTTGAAATATGTCAATACTGCTGCAGCTTATACCGATGTTCCTGAGGAGTTGCATGACTTCATCTCTCAAAGAAGAAGATGGTTGAACGGTTCATTCTTTGCTGCTATCTACTCGCTTTTTCATTTCTACAAAGTTTGGAATACCTCCCACTCTTTCGCTCGCAAACTCATGTTCCATGTTCAGTTTCTCTATCAATTTATCAACCTGTTGGTTTCGTGGTTTTCATTGGGCTCTTACTATCTGGTGTTTCGTATTCTGACAGTGTATCTGGGTGAATCTGATGCGGATTTTGCTCCAGGCAATGTACTGTCAGTCTTCTTTCTTTGGCTTTACCTGGCATCCATTGTTACTACATTTGTTCTTTCATTTGGTAACAAACCAAAAGGAACTAAGAGATTTTATCTGGTGATAGTCTTATTCTTCGCAGTGTTAATGGTCTATATGATATTCGCTGCTATCTTTATGGCTGTTAAAAGCATTGAATCCATCATGTCTGAACATGCAGATGATTTCTCCATCAAGTTGATTTTTACCGAAGCAAAATTCCGTGACCTCATTGTGGCTACCACCTCTACCTACGCGTTGTATTTTGTCGGATCATTTATCTTCTTGGACCCATATCATATGTTTACCAGCTTTATCCAGTACCTGTTACTGAGTCCTGCATATATCAACGTGCTCAACATCTATGCTTTCTGCAATATCCATGATATCTCTTGGGGTACCAAAGGAGAGGACTCTTCGAATGATTTGGGAGTCGCCAAGGTATCCAAAAATACCCAAGATGGCGAATTAGAGATTGTGATTCCGACTACCAAGGCCCAGATTGATAATGCCTATAAGAACATGATGAAAGAACTTCTGACAAGAACACCAAGTAAGGAAGCAGTCGTCAATCCTGAAGAGGAAGACGTATTCTATTTTGCCTTCATGCGGTCGATGACGGTTCTCGTTTGGATGATGTCAAACTTCATTGTTGTGGCACTGGTAACCGAGGCAGGCGGATTGTACCAGTTCACTCCTGGAGATACCACCTCCTCAAGCTATCTGCCTGCTACCAGGATCTCCGTGTTCTTAACAGTGATTTTATGGATTGTCGCTTTCATGGCCTTGTTTCGGTTCTTGGGATGTTGCGCATATCTCATAATGAAACTCGTTGACTGGTTCAGACTGCGCCAGTTCAGAAACGATTTCCAAACTAAAGGTGCCTCCTTCGCTGTGTGATTACGTCAGCAAATTCGAACTTTTAAATAATTTATTTGATATAATTATAAACGAAAAATTTCAATGAACAATCCCTTTTTGCCGCCTCCTAAGAAGGCCATGGAGGAGATGAGCCAGGAAGAGCAAGCCGAATATGGTGCCAAGCAAATCATGGAATTTATAACCTCGTGTCCTGGAAAGGCTGCGATGTCAGGAGTGTCTGGGTTCGCCCTTGGTGGTTTCTTCGGACTGTTCATGGCATCTATGGCCTACGATGTTTCCCCTGGAATGGGACCTGGACCTGCACAACACATATCTGATCTTCCCTTCAAACAACAAGTCAAGATTCAATTCACTGATATGGGACGCCGAACATGGTCGTCAGCCAAAAACTTCGGATACATTGGTTTGATCTTTTCTGGTGTTGAGTGTGGTATTGAATCGTTACGTGCCAAAAATGATATATGGAATGGAACCATGGCTGGTTGCATCACTGGTGGTGGTCTTGCGATCAAAGGTGGTCCACAATCAACTTTGATTGGTTGTGCTGGTTTTGCTGCCTTTAGTACCGCGATAGATCTGTACATGCGAAGCGAGAACGGAAAACCACCTGCTAATGACTATAACGAATGAACACTCTAAGTTGCGATAGATCTGGATCTTCCCTCTCTTTCGAGAGGTGGTAAATTGTTGTTGACGACCCTTGCTTTTGGATACACACCCATGAGTCCTTTGCTTTGAGCAAATCCAGAAGATCTGGTGTATGTTGGATCTTGTTGATAATACTCGTCTTTGATAGGATGCAATAGGACAGTTTGATCTTTGATGGTGAGAATAGAGTTAGATGGCATTGAGATCCAGTCACCACGCTCGAACGTTAATGGCTCTGATGCGATCATTATAATATCCTGGGATCGGTCGAGCCGTTCCATTTTGTATCTAGAAGGCTCAATTTCTATAAACCGTGAACCCGTAGAGAAGTAAAGTGAAGCTGCCTCGTCTGTTTTCGAGCTCACATACCTTGAGACGCAGATGGATTCGCCATCGGTGACAGCAAAGTTGAGCAAACATGGTTCCGCCATTTGGGGGTCGACAGATTTGACCCAATCTTTAATCAACTGAATCGTTGTTTCCAAAGCCAATCTTAGAGCTGAATGTGGAATTTTGATGTCCTGACTTGGATCAAATCCTAATTTATGTAAACAGTCTAAGAATAAAGCAAATGAACATTCTGAATCAGTGGATCCTTGGATTGTCAGAAAATACTCATCCATGACATGTTGAATCAACATTCTTTTGATTTTGGAGAAGTTTGCGATTGCCCCGTTATGCATGAACATAATTCGATTGTATGTAAATGGATGACAATTAGTTTCACTTAAAACCCCATAAGTTGAAGCTCTAACATGTGCAAAAATCAACTTGGAACGAGTAGTTTCAGCTAATCTTTGTAAGTTCAAATTGTTCCAAGCCGGTGTGATAGCTTTAAAAACACATGGAGAGTCAACAACTTCAGAGTCTGTTTCCTCGCCTGGAGCATAATACCCAACACCAAACCCATCTCCATTAACTGGCGTTTGATCCATTCTTAATCTTGAATCAAATGATTGATTGATGATAGAATGAGCTGGTCGGGTGAGTAAACTGGCCAAAAGCATTGGTTCAGTTCCCTTGTAGATCAAAAAACGACACATTGGAACAAAGGAAAACTAAAAAAGAATATAATCGACTTGTTTATTTTATCAGTCGCGTCGATTTAACTTTCCTAAATAAATGACCGAGATAACGGCTGACGAAAACGATGTCGGAGTGGATGAAAACAACACTTTGGAAACCAAAGCACTTACTGTTCGACAGATGGTTGATCAGGATATAGCACTCGCTCTAGATGATCCGGAGACCCAACGAAATACTGAGTTGAACTCATTAATGTACCATCTTTCAAGAGACCAATTGGACCAACTAGATCTGCTGGATGAACATTCGGAACGAATGTTAATGTCTCCATCATTAACACCTCAGGCATCCACAGATTATACATCATCGATGTCATCATTTACGATAGACGAAGTATCTGAAATGTCTTCCAAAAGACAGATCTTGAAAGGATCTAAGACGTTCCAAAAAGGAGTTTCATTCGAGAATATCAACAATGAACAACTGGATTATACAAAATTGCAGTTCATACTTACTACAAGACATCAAGAATGGCACTTTAATCGCACATCTCGTACTTTAATGTGCGGATATGATGAAAATGAATGTTCATTGATAGCCTTAAAATGGGCCATAGATGAGATGCTTAATGATGGAGATACTTTAGTTTGCTTGCGTGTCCTGGATAGAGAAAATACAATAGTGGATCATAATAGAGATTATAAGCAGGAGGGCCTGAAAATCTTGGAAGATATCGCCAAACTCAACCACAAAGATAAAAAAATAAAAATAGTGCTGGAGTTCAAAGTTGGGAAGGTGCCAGAGATGCTTTCCAAAGCCGTCTTTGAATACGACCCCGTCATTCTAATTGTGGGAACACATGGAGTTCAAAGCTCGGGCTTTCGAGCCATGATCAGTTCCAAGTCCATGTCCAAATATTGTCTTCAATACGCCCAAGTGCCGGTCACTGTGGTGAATCCCTTGTATCACCCTAAGAAGACTAAAACTCAGCATGCTGAGAACTTCTACCTTGACATGCTACGCAACTTCAACCACTCATTGTCATCTATAGAACCAGAGGATCGGAAATCTAGATTCCAGAGATCGCTCAAGTCCGAGTCGATGCTTTCTCCTGTTCGTTCTAAATCTCACCTTTCCCCGGCCAGAACACACAGTCCAGCGTTCTCACCAGCACGCGCTTTAAGTCCGTTCAGGTTATTTAGAAAACATCAGGACTAAATGACTCATTTATCCTTGGTGTCCCAAACAATTGTAACAGGACCATCATTCACTAAGCTCACATCCATTAATGCTCCAAACTGTCCATCTTTCACTTTTTCATCTCCAAGTTCCTTACGTAGCAACTCCAAAAACGACTCGTACAACTCCTGGGCCAAGTGTCCTTTCTGGGCTCGATGGAAATCCGGTTTTGCACCTTTCTTGATGTTTCCATACAATGTGAATTGAGAAACGGATAGAATCTCTCCTTGAATATCTCCAATACTTTTCTGCCATGGCCGTCCAACCCATTCAGTTTTCGTAGACGCCTGTTCGTCCACCTCCTCAAACAACTTTAGACGTAAAATCTTGGTGGCCAATTTCTCAACGTCTTCCTTGCCATCTTCGGTGGATATTCCAACCAATAGCATCAAACCTTTGTTAATGTTAGAGATGACATCGTTGTTCACTGTCACTGAAGCCTGCTTCACCCGTTGAATCACCACTTTCATGTCTAAATAAATAAGTATAAAATAAATAGAATAAATAGTTCCCTTGAAATTTTTTCAAGGTCTGGAGGATTCGATGCCCGACTGGACTTCTGCTAGTTTCCAAATCCTGTTCATTCTCATGCCTCCAAATCCATCGACCACGTAGAAGGATCTAAATAAATCGTCCTGTTCTCGAACAATCAAGTTGGTGTATCCAAATCTGCTCTCTGGAGTATCTATCTCTGGAATTTTTAAAGATTCGACTTTCACCAGCTCGTTGTAAACCTTGAATCCAGACCAGTTCAGTTTTTGAAACACCAATGTCTCGTCCTTGACCAGGTTTTCCAATGTCTGTTCCTTGGTTGTATCATAAAGTCTGTAAATGCGATACACATAAGGAGAATATAAATACTGGATCACAGGATACGGCGTCACAAAGGCCACAGCCAAAAGTTCACACACTTCGGGCCATACAAAGTTGGTCTGTAACATCATATACGAGAAACAAAGGCCCAAAGCACCAAACCCCAACCCAAACCGTTTGGCTCCAACAACGAATCCAGCAAGTGGGTTCTCATACATTGTCTCATTACCAAGTCTAAAGTTGGAAGGTAGTTTTTGATTGAAGAAGAAGGAATTTCGAGATCGATACGTGATCTGCTTCCCTTGCTCTCTCTGATTGGGAACCTTATATGTTGGAGGATCTGGACCAAGTTGAAAAGATTGTAGGCAATATGATGACGTGTAGAAGCTTCTAGACGTTAATTGACCTATACCAATCCTTTTTGATTGCCAGGTAAACAACATTTGTGATAGATCAGTGGGAGCATTTTAGAGCTCCTTGTATTTCCCCACTAAACCAAGCGCACGCTCCTAACCGCAAAATTTTGTTGCGAGAGTGTAAGAAAAATATTTGCTAGCAACAAGAGACAAGATGGATTCGGATTCAACAGCTAGATACGTGCCAGAATATAGAAAGGCGAACTTTAAGAATAAGAACAGGTTTCAACAGGATGAGGTGAGAAGAAGAAGAGAGACACAGCAGGTGGAGTTGAGAAAACAGAAGAGAGAAGAGTTGTTGACTAAGAGACGGAATTTCAACGCGCCTGCTGGCATGAATGATTCGGATGACGACGATGAAGAGACTCAAAGTGCCGAGACAGTGTTCTTCAGACAATTACAAGAGGAGTTACCAAAGATGGTGAATAGCATCGGTTCGAACGACTTGGAACAACAACTGGACGCCACCATAAAATTTAGACAGGTATTATCCAAAGAACATAATCCGCCTATCGATCTTGTGATCGAGAGTGGTGTTGTGCCAAAGCTCGTGGATTTCATGAGATCAGGCCCAGAAATCTTGCAATTGGAGGCTGCTTGGGCGTTGACCAATATTGCCTCTGGAAGCTCTGAACAGACCAAATTCGTGGTGGATGCGGGTGCTGTGCCGCTCTTCGTGAACCTGTTGTACTCTCCGTCGATGGAAGTCAAGGAACAGGCCATCTGGGCTTTGGGTAATGTTGCTGGAGACTCGTCCGCTTACAGAGACTACGTGTTGTCTTGCAACGCCATGGACCCTGTGTTATCTTTGTTCCAATCATCCAAGATGTCTTTGATTCGTACAGCCACTTGGACTCTTTCGAACTTGTGTCGAGGCAAAAACCCACAACCAGATTGGCAGATTGTCAAGAGTGCACTGCCTACTCTTGCTAAGTTGATTTTTTCTGTGGATGTGGAAACTTTGATCGATGCTTGTTGGGCCATTTCCTATTTGAGTGACGGAACCACTGAAGCCATCCAATCTGTGGTTGATGCACGTATTCCTAAACGGTTGGTGGAGTTATTGGGCCACGAAAGTACTCTTGTTCAGACGCCTGCTTTAAGAGCTGTTGGAAATATTGTTACAGGTAATGACATTCAAACTCAAATTGTTATTAACGCGGGAGTGTTACCTGCTCTTGCGCCATTGCTTAGATCTCCAAAAGAGTCACTACGGAAGGAGGCTTGTTGGACGATTTCCAACATTACTGCTGGAAACAGCGACCAAATCCAGGCCGTCATTGATTCTAATTTAATTCCTCAGATCATCAAGTTGTTGGCTACTGGAGATTATAAGACCAAGAAGGAGGCATGTTGGGCCATCTCCAATGCTTCCTCTGGAGGACTTACTCGTCCAGATCAGATTCGGTACCTTGTTTCGCAAGGATGCATTAAACCGTTGTGTGATTTGCTGGCCATTGCAGACAACAAAGTGATTGAGGTAACTCTTGATGCATTAGAGAATATTTTGCGTATTGGAGAATTGGAAAAAGAGGCTAGGGGGTCTGCAGTCAACGAGAACGCTATTTTCATTGAGGAAGCAGGAGGTGCAGAGAAGATTTTTGATTGTCAGAGTAATGAGAACGACAAGATCTATACCAAGGCATATCACATTGTTGAGACTTTCTTTAGTGGCGAGGAGGCCGAGGAAGAGGCTGCTGGATTGCAGCCGGAAATGAGTGGGGACCAGTTCGGATTTGGAATGAACTCGAACATCCAACAAGGTGGCTTTAATTTCGGTTGATACGATGTTAATATAATGATTGTCTATTTAGTATTGGTGGAGTAGAAACTGGAATCTTGTTCTCAAGAAAGACCTGCTCTGCAGTGTGATCTGGAGATCCTAAATGGTTATGTAGTGAACAAAAATTCACTAGCCCAATGCACTGCCACATTGCGTGGTAGCTACGCCACAGTTGGCTTGCAAGCTAGCCACCGTCTCGGAAGCATTGGAACACTTACTTGACACAACATGGGTCTATGGAGCATTGAGATCAAGTGCTATAGATCCCAGGAGTGAATTGCTATATGACCCAGCATTCTCTTCATAATACACAATGTTTTTTTTATTAATCTATAAGATATCACAACAGAACAGCAGCTGCTCCTAAGGCAAGCACACCGAAAGAAACACCGTAAACTTGAGCAGCACCAGCACTTGAAGATGAGCTCAAAGACGAGGAGCTAGAAGTAGAGTTTGAACCGGAAAGAACTTGTTGTTTACCTTGATCGTCGGTCTCCTCGGCAGCGAAAATAGTAGTGGTGGTTCTGGCCTTTGTCTTGTCGAATTTACCGTATTTGTGAGTTCCAGAACTAGTTTCCTCAGATGATGCCTTGGTTTTGTCGAACTTTCCGTATTTATGAGTACCACTGCTGGTCTCTTCCGACGAGGCTTTGGTCTTATCAAATTTTCCATATTTGTGGGTACCGGAACTGGTCTCTTCGGAAGATGCTTTGGTCTTGTCAAATCTACCATACTTGTGAGTTCCACTGCTAGTTTCCTCTGAAGAAGCCTTGGTTTTGTCGAATTTTCCGTACTTGTGGGTACCACTGCTGGTTTCTTCCGACGAAGCCTTAGTCTTGTCGAAACGACCATATTTGTGGGTATTAGTGGTCTCGCCCTCAATCGTAGTGGTGACAACATTGTCATCACCCTCTGCAATCACAGAGGTCAAGCTCAAAGCTAGGGCACCTAACAGAATAGAGTACTTCATCTGAATGAACAAAACTTGTCTGCCTTTTTTTTTTAATGGTTTACTCAAATTGCCTCACCCTAATTGGGGGGCAATTCGCTCAAAAACGGAAATGTAAATAGGGCAGCCGGCCCGTTGGGTGTGAGGTGTAAACAAGGAATCGGTAGAGAAAAAAAAATCGCAGTTTGCCGTGACCGAAAATGACAGACTACCGGGATAATTAGTGCCAAGATAGGAACACAACAAGAGATTGAATTCGGAAGCTAGTGGGGTCAAATTGATCCGACGTACATATAAGTAACATTGACAGGGAGAATGAACCAATCCTGTTTTGATGTCCTTTGATTCTTATCTGGTGCCGTACGACTATTGTCTGCGTTGCAGATAAAAAAAAAATTCAGATTCAGTCAGATCTCTCTATATCTTTCAATAATGTCGTTGAAGCTCTCAGTGGACGACGTGCGAGTCCAGTCCGTGATCTCGCACTCCCAAGTTACGCTCGATCATGCTGTAGACCATGACGAAGCCGTTATCATGGCTCTTGGTTATAAGCAGGAGCTAAAACGTGACTTTTCCATGCTTACCACTTTCGCCATTGCATTTTCGACCTTGGGACTACTTCCCTCCGTGGCCGGAACCTTGTGGTACTCACTTGCGTATACAGGAGCGGCTGGAATCACTTGGGTCTATTTGGTGGCCATGTTTGGAATTATGTGCGTTGCTCTGTCGATGGCCGAAATAGCATCGGCTTTCCCGACTTCTGGTGGATTGTACTATGCTACAGCAATGCTAGCACCTCCAAAATATAAAGCTTTTCTTTCTTGGTTTGTGGGATGGTCAAATTACCTCACACAAATCACTGGTGGCCCTTCTGTTGGTTATAGCACTGCCTCGTTAATTCTAGCCCTTAAGGAAATGACAGATCCTACCTACAACTATCAGACCTGGCATTGTTTCCTGTTGGCCACATCTATCACCATCAGTTGTGCCTGTATCGCTTCGCTGCCGGTGAAATGGCTTTCCTATATCACCAGTTGCACATCTGTGTTGAACCTTTCATTTTTGTTCATTTGCTGGGTGGTCTTTCTCGGAGGTAATAATCGTGTCGATCAGGGTCTACCAAAGTTCAACTCCAACGTAGATGCATGGAAGATCACCAATATGACTGAATGGCCTGACGGATTTGCCGTTTTGATGAGTTTCATGGCAGCTATTTGGATTATGTCTGGATTTGATGCACCTTTCCACTTGGCTGAGGAATCTGCCAATGCAGAAATAGTGACACCAAATGCTATCGTTCTTACTGCAGCTATGGGTGGAGTTCTAGGGTTTGTGTTCCAGGTCGGTATGGCTTACACGATTGTTGATGTCACTGCTGCAGTTGAAGGGGAGTTAGGTCAACCATTTGTGGCCTTTTTGAGCCAAGTTCTAACCAAAGATAAGACTATTGCTATGGCTACCTTTTCCATCGTTCTGTCATATATCATGGATTTTTCCAGTATGATTGCAGCATCTAGAGTACTCTATTCGTATTCTAGAGATGGATGTATTCCTTTCTCCAGATACTGGTGTCGAGTCAACAAATATACCAAAACTCCTGTGAATGCAGTGTGGTTCAATTGGGTGATTGGTGAGTGTCTGTTGTGCTTACTCTTCAAGGGAACAGCCATTAATGCAGTTTTCTCATTTGGTGCTACAGGAGCATTTGTCTCGTTCACTGTGCCAATTGTGCTTCGTATCACTTATTCTAGAAACTCATTCAAGGCAGGTCCTTGGAATCTAGGTAAATTTTCCTACGTGACAGGTACAATCGCTTGTGCTTTTGTCCTCATGATGATTCCTGTCCTCAACTTCCCAGCCCTCAAGGGCTCAGATCTAACCACTGATTTGATGAACTGGACATGTGTGGTGTATTGGGGAGCTATGTTCCTTGTTGTCCTTTATTGGTTCGCTTATGGACGCACCTTCTTCACTGGTCCAAAGAGTAATGTTCTAACCGTTGAAAAGGAGGCTGTGTAACAGATATTTAATAAGACTAAGTAATTAATTTTGAAATTTTTGTTTACATGTTGGACGAATCATTAGTTGAACAATTGAAATTACGCGCCCTACAAAACCGTAGCAACGCTTATTGTCCATACTCAAAGTTCAGGGTGGGATGTTGCATCCTTGCAGATGGTCAATTGGTGGACGGTGCTAACATCGAAAACGCTTCGTATGGAGGAGCCATTTGTGCCGAGCGTACTGCAGCCGTGAAAGCGGCTAGCGGCGGACTTCGACGGTTTGATGCTGTTGCGATTGCAGCAGATATGGACGAATGTATATCTCCATGTGGGATCTGTCGTCAAGTTCTTCGAGAATTTGCCTCCACACTGGATATGCCTATTTACATGTACAATAATGATGGAACTAAGATGGAAGAAATGAGTCTTGATCAATTATTGCCCAAAAGTTTTGGACCAGAACAATTGAATAGTATCGAATAAATACATTATAGCCTTTCAAAGGATTCCCTGATTGAGATCTTAGCACTGTGTTTCTCTGCAAGATCATTCTCTACCAGGCTAGCGTGGGTGATTTCGTCTTTGTCAAAGATCAAGGCAATCTCCTCCAACGAATAACCTTTGGTTTCTGGGAAGGTGAGATAGATCACAAAGAAGATCACAATTTGGGCTCCAAGGTACACACAGTAATATTTCCATCCAATGGCATCCAATGCAATAGGATTAACAAATATGTTGAAAAAGGTAGCTCCGTTCAAAAAGAACATTGCCGTGAATAGACCTTTGGATCGGGTAGCCTGAGGCCACAACTCTGATGGGTATGAGGTGATTAGTGGGGCGAAAGCGATTGCCTGGAATCCATAAACCAAGAAGATGAACACAATAATTGCTTGGCCAATGTTTCTTCCAAGCTGCGTATAGACGGCAGTGATGGTTGTTAATCCAATAAATGAGAAGAAGAGCCCCACAATGGATATTAAAAGCAATGTTCTACGACCAGCAAAGTCGACCAAAACGGCTCCTGTAATGGCAACAATGAGATTGAACAACTGGATACATGCGTTCAAGAGGGTTTTCTTCCAAGTGGCTGTGATTCCGACAGAAACCAACACGCTACTCAAGTACCAAGTCACAATACCTTGACCGTTCCATGCGAAAGCAACAGCCAAGAAACAACTGATGAATAACCGTTTGCGATTACCAGTGGTGGAAACAAGCGATTTCCATGAAGAGATGTTGTTTGCTTTAAGGGCCTCAATACCAGCAACGATCTCCTGCATCTCTAGCTCCACCAGGGGAAGATATGCCTCTTCATAGTTTGCATGAAATTTCAGTAGAATTTCACGAGCCTGCTCAGTCTTTCCCTGTGAAATAAGCCATCTTGGAGACTCAGGGGCATATAATAGAGCTGGAAGCAAGCATGTTGGAATCAATGCTTGTAAAGCCAGGGGAATTCTCCATGAGGCATCTCCATCGATGTATTGAGTACCGAATACAACCCACCCGCACAACACGGATCCGAAGTAATAGATGGCATGATAGGCGGCAGAAAATTTACCACGCGTGGTGGGGTACGCAATTTCGGAGATCCAGACTGAGGCGGCATAATTGCACGAAAACGACAAGCCCATGAAAATCCTGGACACAATGTAAGATGCCGGGTTTTGGGCCGATGCTCCGACAATAGAGCCTATCCAGATGAAAAGCACAGTCATGTAAATCACAACTTTTCTTCCGTATCTATCACAAATGGCTGGAATGAAGAAGATAGTTCCACATGTTCCAACAAACGGAGAGGCCGAGATGAAGCCAAGCCAGGTACCTTTAGGCTTCCCCATAAATAATGCCCATTCAGGAATGGCCTGAATAGAGTTGGTTATAGCCGAATCATACCCAATAGATGAGGCAAAGAGCACAAAGTTGGCCAATAATAGGTACAACTTGAGTAAATTAGGTCTCTGATACCATCTTCTTGAATCATCAGGAATTATAGCAGCGATCTTCTCACCAGTTGCCTTGGCAAACTTAATCTGCCTGTTTGAATGTTCCATCAGAAGTTGCGTTTGTACATTAATCGAGAGGGTTTATATATTTGAAAATCTTACTTTCTGCTTATCTTATCGATAAGCGGAGATCTGCCTGAATCAGAAAATTGTCGGGCGGCTCGGGTCCCATAAAATTTCCTATTTGAACAGATCCCGTCCCGCTTTTCCGCCAATTCCAATCAATATTTAATAAGTCTTCTCCTCCAGTACATCGAGGATTAATGATTTCCAACGTCAAAGTGGCCATTGACAGAGGTGGAACTTTCACCGATGTCATTGCTATCATTCCTGGTCGAGAGGATTATGTTTTTAAATTGTTATCGGTGGATCCTGACAATTATAAGGATGCCAATGTTGAAGCCATTCGACGTGTTCTTGAACACCTGAGTGGTACACAGATTTCCAAGTCTTCATTATTGGATACAGCATGTATCAGCAGTATTCGTTTGGGAACCACTGTGGCTACCAATGCACTCTTGGAACGGAAAGGTGCTAGATGTGCTCTTATCACCACTACTGGATTCAAGGATATCCTCAAGATTGGAGATCAAACGAGACCTGATCTATTTGCTATGCGGATTCGTAAACCTGAAGTATTATATGAGGAAGTGGTAGAGATTAATGAGCGTGTCACTTGTCCAGGTTATGATGAAGACCCAGATCAACAGAGTTTTGATCATATGGTTGGTCAGAACACCTCTTTCTTGAAAGGAGTCACGGGTCAAACATATCAGATCCTTCAAAAACCTGATATGGAGGATTCTAGAACTAAATTACTGGCTCTTAAGGAAAAAGGAATTGAGTCGTTAGGAATCTGTTTAGTCCATGGATACGATTATATTGATCATGAGAAGATCCTTAAAGATCTGGCTTTGGAACTTGGATTTAAGTACGTTTCTGCTTCCCATGAATTATTACCCATGATAAAAGCCATTCCGAGATCTCAATCGGTCGTTGTTGAAGCTTATTTGACTCCTATTATCAAGGATTATATTGCTTCCTTCTTGGAAGGATTCAAGCCTGGTTTTGAGAACACCACAAGAGTGGAATTCATGCAATCAGATGGAGGATTGGTTCCATATCAGGACTTCACTGGATTACGAGCCTTGTTGTCGGGCCCGGCTGGAGGTGTTGTTGGTGAAGCCCAAACCTGTTATGATCCAACAGAAGGAACTCCGATTGTTGGTTTTGATATGGGAGGTACTTCAACCGACGTGTCTCGTTATGATGGGAATTATGAGTTTGTGTTTCATTCAATAACTGCTGGAATTCATGTTGCTGCCCCCCAACTAGATATCAATACCGTTGCTGCTGGAGGAGGATCGATTTTAAAATATATCAATGGAGTTTTCAAGGTGGGCCCAGAATCTGCCTCTTCACATCCTGGTCCAGCATGTTATAGAAAAGGGGGTCCCTTGACAATCACTGATGCCAATATTTACGTTGGTCGGATTCTTCCAGAGTTCTTCCCACATATTTTTGGTGCTACCGAGGATCAACCATTGGATTATGATATTGTTGATAAGAAATTTAAAGAGCTGACCAGAATAATCAATTCTGAGAACGAGAAATCTCAAAAGACTCCTCATGAGGTTGCTTTAGGCTTTTTAGAGGTGGCCAATCATAATATGGCCAAACCAATTCGAGCATTGACCGAATCCAGGGGTCATAATGTCGCCAAACATAATTTGGCTGCATTTGGAGGAGCAGGCGGTCAAAATTGTGTGGATGTTGCCAAAATCCTCCACATGAAACGAGTCATTCTTCATAAATACTCTTCTGTTTTATCTGCATATGGTATTGGAATGGCCGATGTGGTGAAAGAGAAACTGGAACCATGTGATTCGATCTATTCAGATTCTATTCGTGATAAATTATTGAGTAGATGCTACCAAATTGAAAAAGATTTGACCAAGAGCTTACTCAAACAAGGTGTTGATCCTAAGACTGTTCATTCTGAATTTTACTTCAATCTTGGTTATCGAGGCTCGGACACGAAATTGATGATTCCTTTATCTGAGAAAGACTTTCTTGATTCATTTGTTGAGAGACATGAAAGAGAGTTCTCATTTGTGGACTCCGAAAAGGCAGTACAAGTCCATGACATTAGAGTTAGAACAACCGGATCAACTTCCAAGATTCCTCAACAATCTCCATTTGAAAGAAATGGAATAATTGAGTCTATGGTGGACAACTCTAAGAAGATCAAAACTTCAGGAGTTTACTTTAGTGAAGCAGGTAAAGGGATTTGCCGAGAAACAAGAATATTTAGAATTCCAGATCTTAAGATTGGAGATCTTGTTGAAGGACCAGCAATCTTACTAGATGATACACAAACAATATGCGTGAATCCTAATTCCAGAGCTTTGAACCTTGATAAACATATCATAATTGACATTCATAAACAAGAGCAAAATATTGTGAATTTGAATAGGAAGGAACTGGTTGTTGATCCAATCTTATTGGCTGTCTTTCAAAATAGATTCATGGCTATTGCTGAGGAAATGGGGTTGACTCTTCAAAAGATCTCCGTCTCTGCCAATATCAAGGAGAGAATGGACTTTTCATGTGCTTTATTTGACTCAGATGGTAACCTAACTGCCAATGCTCCCCATGTTCCTGTTCATTTGGGTTCAATGTCACATTGTATCCGATTTGCCAAAAAATATTGGGGTAAGAACATCAAGCCTGGAGATGTTCTTGCTTCCAACCATCCACAAGCTGGAGGTACCCATTTGCCAGACATCACGTTGATTTCTCCAGTGTTTATTGATGGTGAAATCCGGTTTTTTACAGCTTCCAGAGCTCATCATGCAGAAATCGGAGGATCTGCTCCAGGTTCTTGTGCTGCTGATGCCACAGAATTATATCAAGAAGGTGCTCAATTCTTACACTGGAAGATTGTGGAAGACTCAAAATTTGATTACGAAGGAGTACAGAAGTACTTTGTTGAAGAACCGGCTCAATATCCTGGATGTTCTGGATCCAGAAATGTTAAGGATAACTTATCAGATCTAAAGGCCCAGATTGCTTCGAATCTCAGGGGCGTGCACCTCTTGGAAGATTTATTCAGAGAATATGGTACAGAAGTGGTGCTTTTCTATATGACCAACGTTAGAAAGACCGCCGCCATGGCTGTTAGAAACTTCTTTAAAAGAACTGCAATCAGACTCAAAGATCAGCTACCATTGCGTGCAACTGAGATTATGGACGATGGATCTGTCATCAATGTTGTCATTGATATTGATAAAGAAAAAGGAGAGGCATTTTATGATTTCACTGGAACCTCGGAGGAAGCCTTCAACCCTTGCAACGCTCCAATTGCAATCACCCACGCTTGTATCATCTACTCTTTAAGACTAATGCTTGAGCAGGACATTCCATTGAATGAGGGATGTCTTGAACCTGTGCAAATGTATATCCCACCAGGAAGCTTACTCAATCCATCTGAATTTGCCGCTGTTGCCTCCGCAAACTCCACCACCTCTCAAAGGCTCAATGATTGTCTATTGAAGGCCTTTGGTTTATGTGCTGCCTCGACCGGGTCCAATAATACCATTGGGTTTGGTTTGGGTGGCAAAGATCCAATCACAGGCGAGGTCAAACCTGGATTCGCCATGGTGGAGACAATTGGAGGAGGATCTGGAGCATGTGAGGGAGCCGATGGATGGTCAGGTGTTCATTGTCACATGACTAATACCAAGATCACGGATCCCGAAGTGTTTGAGAAGAGATATCCGGTGATTTTGCACGAGTTTTGCATTCGTCCTGATTCTGGAGGAAAAGGCAAATGGAATGGAGGAAACGGATTGATTCGTACTATTGAGTTTACTACTGATCTATCGTGCACCTTGAGAACACAACGTAGAAACAGTGGACCATATGGAGTGAATGGTGGATTTCCTGCTGCCATTGGGGAGAATCTTCTTGGTAAGATTCAAGGAGGTAGGATGCGATGGATTCATATGCCTGGATTTGCTCAATTCAAGATTCATAAAGGTGAATTTGTTAGCATCAAAAGTCCAGGTGGAGGAGGATTCGGGGCTCCCGAAAATGATAACAAACAGAAGCCATACAGTAGACCTACAGAGACTACCATTTTCAGACCTGTTGCTGGTGGATCGTTAGCTTTACAGGTCGAACTGGGAATCACCTCTCAATAAAGTGGAATATAGAGTATTATTAATGATTATCTTGGTGGTGTAAATTTGTTATCCAATCTAAAATATTTCATGGTTACTAATGATAAGATAGTGTTTGTGCAAACGGTTTTTGGCCTTAAACCAAACTCAAAGGGAATTCAAGAAACACATACTAATGGAGATGCCAACCAGTCATCCAAAAAACTGATTAATAGTCGTGTTTCTGTTGCTTGTGATCGATGTAAGAAACGGAAGAAACGATGTGACGGTAGTGAACCTTGCGCGAATTGCGATCGATCTGGGTCCCAATGCCAGTATAAGAGAGTGGTACGTAGTGTTATAGATGAGAAAAGACGACAAAGTGAGACAACTGATGAACACGTATCCAAACGAGTGAAACTGGAGTCAACAGAGGAGAAGAGATCAGAACCATCAACAGTATATACTGGAATGGAAAAGAATATCACATCAACGTTTCGGATTCAGGAACGCATTTTGCAATTGAAAAATCAACTTGATCTATTACAGAACGATGTCACGTTAATTGAGACCGAGACATCCCCACCAAATAATATGCCTGGAAATAACATGTTCTATCGATCTCTTTGGTTACTTCTGAGCGATCCGGACCAGGAATCATGCGCGGGTCGAACTGCTATCATTTCCAAGGTTAATGCAATCAAAAATTGGATTGTTTCCAAGATCTACCAGGAGGTTCAATCCCAACCATTACTTCGTCCTCCACCGGAACATGCCGAGATGATGAAAGATCTTGAGGACCGGGCAAACAAGAATATTTCTGGAGGACCTGATAAGGAGCTTGAGAAGTCGTTTGTGTTATATTATTACAAATTGGCTGGCCAAAGATACTTCTTTTACGAGCTTGAAGATCTCGAGAAGTTATTTGATTCCTACTTCAATGGCACTCCATGTAAATCTTCGAAATTCATCAACAAACATCATCTAAAAACAATCGCCAATCTTGTACTGGCCACAGGGTGTCGTCTGGTCAAGATGTCCAAACAGATGAACTTTCTAACACCTAAGATGTATTTTGATCGTGCCTTGAATTCTCTGTCAGAAATGGACGTTTCGTTGAACACCTTGGATCAGATTCGTGTGATCATGTACATTTCATTGTACTTGTTAGTTTCATATGATCAAAATATCCGGTTTACGTTGAATATCTGGGAGCTTTCAGGACTTGCCGTACGGAAAATGACCCAAATTGGACTGTATCGATTTTCTGTGCCTAGTGTTACCCAGTCCCGAGAATATGAGCTGAAAAAACGACTCTTTTGGTCTGTCTACAGTTTTGAAAAAGTACTCTGTATAACTCTTGGACGACCAGCCTCAATTGCAGAAGACGAAATTGATGTACCCTATCCATTGAACATCGATTCATTAGAGAATGTTTCTGATGAAGACCTATACAAGTTACAGGTCGAACAGCAACGAATCCAATACGAACGTCAAAACCATCGAATTACCTATCCATCAAAGATTTCAATCACATACTATTTAATCCAATTATGTCATGTTAGGGAGCTTGAAAGTCGAATCAATTATTTGGAACAATTAATCTCAGTTCCCATACAATCATCCATGGTGGTAAGCACTCCAGATATCGATGAAAAATACAACAAGGAGTATTTGAAGATTGAATCCGATCTCGATACCTGGATGCATAATTTACCAGATGAGTCTGATTTTGTTGAAGGAATGAGGAAACAAGTTCAATTCGAATATTTGACTCTTTGCTACCATCGAGCAAAAATGTTTCTTTATCTTAGCAGAATAATGAAGAGGGAATCGGACCCTGAAACTGTCCAAAGTCTTCTGATAGAGATATCGGAAGCAGCAGGAGGAGTTTGTCGTGCTTACATGGTAATAGCTAAAGATCCAGCTTTCGGCTATAGTATGTTCACTCTTCATTCAATTTTCTTAGTGGGTATTATACTGGCCTATTGTATACTGAATCTGGATTCTGTTCCAAATAGCATTCAAACGGCAGGCAATACGTGGAAGTTCCATGGTTATCTTCGAAATTGTTCGGTGTTACTATCATTATTTGAAGAACGAACCAAAAAAGCAGCAAGTTTCCGCATTCTATTTGATAGATTATTGGAAGATGGAGTGTTTCATAAATTGCCGAACAAACTTGTTCAAGGGCCAGCATCTCCAGCTACTCCAGCAAACTACTTTCAGCAGATGTTTGATCCTGAGAATTTGGGATTTCATAATCTAATGGATATCTTCAATTCCACTAGAGACAACTACACATTGGGGTCCGGCTGGGATATCAGTGATGATGATGAATTCTGGAATAAACTCGATACCGTCCAACGAGGCTAGAGATTGGATTTTGGTTCGACCCACCAGTTCAGATCTTTGAAGTCGGGGAACTCGTCTGCAACACGCCAATCCATAGCAGTAGGATCAAATTTCGCTAAAGATCTCCATTTCCAAAACTCCTTGAGCTCAGGATCTAAAGTATCCTCAAGTAGATCAACAATATACTTTCCAATATTAGGTAGGAACTTGAATCCGTGACCAGAGTCACCCGTGGCAACAAAGGTGTTTGAATAGCCAGGAACTTTGTCAAAAATGAAATGAGAGTCGGCAGTATCACCTATCCAACATGTTTTGCAATTAGTTGGCTCATGGTATGCCAAATCAGGACAATATTTGGCCATTAATCTCTTCACCTCTGCATAGCAAGTTACTGGCATGGTGTCTGTCGGATTCTGATTATGATATCTTGGCAATGAGATGGTTTTGGTGTCATTATGTGGACTCTCCACGTAATGAGAAGCTCCTGCTCCTCTTAAAGCAATTTTGATAATCCTGGTTGCAGGATCAGGAGGAAAGAAGTATCCCATATCGGAGTCGAAAATGATAGGACTATCTTTATATTTTTCATACTCTTCAGGGGTCAGGACCAAATGAGTCACAAACAGTCCTGTAGCAAGCTGTTGATCTTCTAAATCAACCAGTTTACCTGTATTAGCTCCACAACAAACCACTATCTTGTCAGCAGTAAGAGAAGACCCATCTCCAAATCTGACATATTCCTTTGAATTCATCTTTTCAACACCAACCATACGACCAGCCTCCCCAAAAACGAATTTCACACCCAGTTCTTTGCACTTCATATATAAAGTTCTTAACGAGTTTCCTGCATGTGCCAATCCTGATTCCGGATTGAACTTGAATTCATCCTTCGAGCCCAATGAGTTATTGCTGAATTGAGAAAACCGTTCACCAAGAGTTTCACCACCTGTAAGGAACTCCACATCAAGTCCTTCACCTAAAATATGTAGATTTTCTATACCTTTCTTTTCAAACTCCTGACGACCAACATGGCTCATTGGAGTGATCAACACTCGACCACATTCATTATATAAACCTTTCAAGTCAGGATCCGTTCTCCATTCATGGATAGCCTCACAGGCCATCTTGGAATAAACCAAATCTGCATATTCAGCTCGAATGATCTTATTAAAATCATTGGCCGCAGACCATGGAGAAGGAGGCTCATACAAGTCGACAGCTGTCACTTGATAACCCTTTTGGGCCAGTTTCCGAGCAGTAGAAAGTCCAAAGACTCCACACCCGACCACAAGAATAGAACTCATGTTTAGTTCTAATCCTTCTTCATGGACAATTATATGGACTTAGTAATTTTTAGCTGGAAATCAGATCCGCGCGGATTTTGTAACCAATTTAAAGTTTCTTGATAAGAAATATTTATTGCGTGCTCCATGAAGGGTATCAAGAAGACCAGATCAGGGTGTTTAGTTTGCAAGAGACGCAAGAAGAAATGTGACGAGAACAAACCTCAATGCTTCAATTGTTTTAGATTGAATCTGGAATGCTCATATCAAACACAGCTTAATTGGAGCAAAGTTAAGGTTCTAACAGATCATTCGGCACCACTCCTGCGAGTGCAAGAATCGACCCATTTTATTAATAGCCACAATTGGCATATGAGTCTTTCAAGATTCTTATCGGATGATGTGTACGATCCAATTGCCAGACAAAAGACTCCATTACAACCCGGTGTAAGTCCCGGAAACTATGGAGCATCTGTGGATATTGATGAACAATATTTGTTTGATTATTACGTTCGTTATATCAGTAAGACCAGGACATTTTCTGGATCCAAGGACACATTCAATGAATTCTTCTCAATCATTGTCCCTAGATGCTCGAATTTCGCAGCTTTATATCAATCGGTTCTGTGTATATCAGCAATCGATATAATGAAACAGGAACTCACCAAACCAAAACCAGACACAGCTTTTACAAGCAACTTGTATTCGTTATATGTGAAATTCAAAAATGAAGCAATCACGCAACTTCATTTGATCATCGACAATGGAGATATATCAGAGCTTGAAACATTGGAGGAACTGGTTGTCACGATCATGATTCTCTGTTCATCCGAAATTGCTGACAATTGTAACAAAAATTGGATCAACCTACTCAAGGAAGGTTGTTTGGTGTTTTCATCATTGCAATTCTCTCAAATTCTCGGTTCAAGTGTTCTCACCTTCGTGTACAGATATTTTTCATTAAGATACATTTTCCTAGTCTCCACTTTGAAAGGAGATATACTCACAGAGTTTCTACGGACTTGTCCTTGGCCAACAATCGACGATTTCTTTGAATGTTCAACCATTGATCATATGTTTGGTTGTTCTCCTGAACTTCTCTACACCATCTACAGATTGGCTATGTTGAATCATCTTCGAGACACAAACACAATTGATCATGGTTTATTGACCGAGCAGTACTTTGCATTATGGTCAGAACTTCAAACAATGGAGCAAACATCTACAGTTGCTGGTCCCGATCTCATACTTTGTGCTCATTCATACTTGATCTGTACCAAAGTGTATTTCTGCATGTTACTCTTCATTGGGAAGCTGGCAATGTATCAAAAATTTGAGCCTATTTACTTTGAGCTGACTCCACAACTGACAGCGGCACTTAAAAAGCTCAGTCTGGTGGACTCCAAGGTTTTTTTCCCAGGTTGGGCATTACTGATCTTATCCACCTGTCAGGTAAACAGTTTTGAGTGTGAAAAGGTACGATTTCAGATCATGAAAATAGCAGAGATTCTAGAGAAAAAATGGCCTTTTAGTACAGTGATAGAACTGAGAGCCGCAATCGAAAGTATTTGGGTTATCTATGATCTTTGTGTCGATGATCCAAGTCGATTCATGAAAAGTTCAGAGCAGTATTCATTTGATTGGAGAGACGTTTTATGTCAAATCGATTTCTTTCTTGCATTAGCATGAATCAATTCAAAAGCATTGAAATCATTTTAGTTAATTTCAGGACTTTTTCCTCTTCTAAACGACCACAAATGATCTGCAACGAAACAGCTGCTCCATCAAACTTTTCCAACTCATTTTTATATGTTTCATGGACATATTGATCCACCTTACTAATGTAATTAGATTTTGGTATTGGAATATCTTTAGTGATGTCGCATTTGGTGATAGGAATAGTTGTAGAAGCATAATCTAGTCCATTCCAAATGGCTGTCATTGGGAGAGTGACAACATTATCTTTTAAGCATGCAGGTAATGGTGATGCTGGAGTGATGATAGCATCAATTTGATTAGAGTTCCATAATTCCATGTATTTTTGAACAAGAGCTGTTCTTTGCTTTTGTAAACTCCAAAGCTCTGAAACAGACATGTCTTGGGCACTTGGAAACCATTTGGATAATAGCAGATCAACTGGTTCACCAGATTGTTTCACAATCTCCAAGATACTTTTGTAACCATTTGCTCCAAAGAATGGATAAATTGAATCCTTAATCGCTGTCAGATACTGGTCTGGCCAATCTATCACTTCATGTCCCGAATCAACCAATTTTTTGCGAACAAGTTCCATAGCATTCACTAGGGGAGCAGTTATAGTAGAGGTTCCATCAGTATCCAAGAAAGCCACCTTCAAATTTTTAGGAAGCTCAAAATCACGGTATTCTAATGGAAGACATCCAGCATCGATATTCAAGTATGGTTTGGAATCAATGATTGTTTTCAGCACATATTGAACATTGTCCAGGTAAAAAGAGAGAACTCCGTAGATAGATTTGATTGATTCTTGACCCGGTTGACCAGATTCTGTTCCGAAAGTAGGAACTCTTCCAAATGAAGGTTTTATAGAGTAAATTCCATTCAAAGCAGCAGGATGTCTAACTGATCCACCAATATCAGATCCAATTCCAAAACATGATCCTCTAAGTGCACCAATTGCACCCTCTCCACCAGAAGATCCACCATTATTCAAATACAATCGGTTATGAGGATTTAAGGTGCGGCCCCATAAGGTATTTGTAGTTTCTGAATACATCATTCCCGAGGAAGTGTTGGTTTTACAAATGATAATTGCACCCTCTCGCTTCAACAACTTCACCAGAGCACTGTCTGTTTCAGCTGTCTTATTAGCAAGTCCAACAAATCCCATGGAAGTGGCCAATCCGGTGACATTAATGTTATCCTTGAGTGAAACCACCACTCCATGAAGTGGTCCAATAAGTTTTCCGGTGCTCGTGAAATATTTGTCTTGATACTCGGCTTCGTCAAGAGCCTGTTGAAACCTCACCTCAGTGATTAGATTCACCAATTGATGCGCAACAGTGGCTCTTCGTATATAACACTCAACAACAGATCTGACTGTAAGAATGCCCTGAAGATACTCCTGTTGTAAATTGGGAATAGCCAGACTCACTATACGGTTTTCTTCGGTTCCAAACAGAGTGTCAATATACTTAGTCACATCATTTAACTCCTCAGGAGATGGTAATGGTGATGAGTGCAAATATGGCTTTAGCAACTCATGTTGAAGGGCCAATTTGTTGTCTCGAACTTCTTCCCAGGTCATCGGATCTCAAAAGGGAAATATTTCGGCTTGATCTTATTAGATATAAAAAATCCTGATATTAAAGGGTCAATGTATATTGTGATTAATAGACTGCATATCTCGGGAACACCGACAATTTATCTCTCTTCTTTATATCCTCCACAGGCCTCAACAATCACCTTCATAAATATACGTATGCAGTCCAAATAATCGGGAATGTCGACCCGCTCGTCTGGCATCGTGTTGAATTTCCCTCCTGGACCACAAACAATTCCTTCCATGTCCAATTTTTCATACAAATGTCCAGCATCACTTCCATAGAAACATGGAGGTTTGAGGGCACCTGTAGGCTGATCAACTCCCCGAACAGACTTGTAACATTTGTTGAGTAGTTGGACGATTTCTGCGTCCCGACTGACTTCAAACGGAGGCATAAAGTCTCTCTTTTCGAGACTCAACTCATATTTCATTTTTGGATACTTCCCTTGAGTCTTCTTCAATTCAGCCTCTAAATCTTCCAAAACAATTTCTTCATTTTGTCCCGGTGCATATCTAGCAGCTCCAGTGAAGGTGACAAAATCGGCAACCTGAGGAGGACGCCAAGTTTCGTAGCTTCTACCCAAACCACCTCTTATGGTCCCAACATGACATCTATTCACGCTTTCATGTACATCTGATAGTGCCTTAGAGAACTTGAGATCTGTAAAACGATTGATGGCATCCATAGATGCAAGAATCGAATCTGTAGCTTCTTCACGTTTAGACATATGTCTCGTATCTCCGATAATATTCACATTGAATATGGCAGATCCAGCATGCATCACCAAAGCAAACACATCAGTAGGTTCACAATTGATGAAGAAATCAGCCGACTGCTTGGTGATCACATCCTGCTCCAACAAGGCCATCGTTCCTGCACCCCCTTGCAACTCTCCAACAACATATGTTAGAGTACAATCTTTAGAGACCTTGAATCCGGCTTCTTTCAAGGTCTTGACTGCCATGTAGTATGCACAACAGCCAGATTTCATGTTACTAACTCCGATTCCATAGATGAAATCGTCGTCGATCTTACCCTCGTACGGATCAATTGTCCATCCTTCGGTGACAGGGTTCACATCGACATGGCCATTGAATAGAAGTTTCTTGCCAGCAAGCTTATTGGTTCCCTCCCAAACACCCACCGAGTTAAATCGTTGCATCCCGTCAGTCTTGTCTTTGAACCCCAAACTCTCCGCTTTCAATCCAATCCTTTTCATGGCCTCGGTCATGTAATGGACAGCCTCAGTCTCCCCAGGAGTACGTGATTGAGAATGAATCTTGATGAAGTTAGACAGGAAGTCCAAACATTGGGTCTCATCAATCGCAGGTAGCTCAGACATGGTGTCTCTATTTTGCAGTAACTGCACTTCTTTGTACAGCGGATGAAGTTTTCCAGAATCCCGATTACAGAGGTAGGAATACCCGTCGGTAGATAACCAGCGGAGAAATATTTTTCTAAATGGTTGCAGTGAACAATACAGCTGATATCAAAATTCGGCAATCTCCTTTTAACATATAAAACTCATCAACAACTTCATTTGGTGCTTAAAATCTCCAATGTCTGACCTCAGTGCCATCAAATCAGGAAGCTCGCGAACCGCAGAGATAAGCGTTTCTAAGGAGCAAATTAATGATATTGGGTTTGACCTCTATCAGGAGGGCGGGGCCAACGATGAAGTGGACCCTGAAGAGTCTGCAAGAGTTGCTCGTAAGCTGGACTGGCACATGATGTGGGTTTTGTGTGTTCTTTACGGTATCAACTATGTGGATAAGGCTGCTCTTGGATGGGCCGTTTTATTCACTTTTAAGAAGGATCTTGGACTTGTCGGGGATGATTATTCCTGGGTCTCTTCCATTTTCTACTTTGGCTATCTGGGAGCACAGATTCCTTCTTCATATTTGTTACAGAAATTCCCTGTTGGAAAGGTCATTTGTGCATCGGCTTTTTGTTGGGGTATCATCATGCTCGCTCATATAGGATGCAAGAACTATGCTGGCATTCTAGTATGCAGATTTCTTCTTGGAGTGTTTGAGGCTCCTGTCTCTGGGGGTTTTGTTCTCTTCACCTCCCTGTTTTATACCAGAAAGGAACAGGTGTCCAGGACCATGTATTGGGGATCAATGCAGGGTATCTTCTACATAATTTTCGGTTTCGTTTCTTACGGTTTGGGTCACTCGAAAAGCTCTGTTTTAAGTGAATGGCAATTGGTTTATTTGGTTTTGGGACTTTGCTCTGTTGTTGTTGCTGCTGTTTGGTTTGTTATTGTTCCCGACTCTCCAAACCAAGCTAAATTCTTATCTAAAGAGGAGAAGATCATTGCCGTCAAGAGAGTTTCCAAGAATATGATGGGTATGAAGACCAACGACTGGAAAATGAGTCAAATGATTGAATGTATCACCGATCCTAAGACCGCCCTCATGGTGGCTTTCATCATTTTCTCTATGATTCCGAACGGAGGTCTGACCAATTTTGGTACCTTGGTTCTCGCAGACGTGGTTGAAAATAGAGTCCAATCCATTGCAATTGGTGTTGGTAGCTCGGTGTTCTCTTCAGGACAGATGCTGGTGTACTCTGTCTTATCTCAGAAGTTCAACAACCTGAGAACCATTGGAATGAGTGCTCCATTGCTTATCGCAATTGCTGGATTATCTGCAGTTTATGCCACCGAAAATGGTGGAGCCAAATGGGGTCGTGTCTTTGCTTACTGGATGATCAACTCATATGCTGTCACCTGGCCTTTTGCTCTCTCGATCATCGGTTCCAACTATGCTGGGCATACTAAACGTGCCACTATGAGTATGCTTTTGTTGATATTCTTCGCTGTGGGGAATATTATTGGACCATTCTGTTTTACCAGCAGTGATGCACCACACTATACCAAAGCTCTTGCCACAAACCTGGGATGTTTCTGTGCATGTTTTGTTATTGCAGTGGCACTTAGATTCTACTTCATCTTTGCTAATCGTAGAAGAGACGCCAAATACGGTGAAGTTGTCGAGACCACAGAGGAGGAAAGATTACAAGGTATTATGAATGGTATGAAGGACCTGACTGACGGAGAGAACAAAGAGTTCCGTTTTGTTTTGTAAGACTAATAATAATTTTCTTATCGGACCGCGATAGGCAAAAAATCTTCCCGATATAGGAATTAGGTTATCATACGCAATCTGAGGCCTAAATTTTTTGAGGATCTGCAACTGGGGCCACAGTTTTGAAATAATTTCAGATTTCTACTTTGAGGAAGTGTCGTCGTATAACTCTCGAGTGTAAATTATGTCACAGTTCTTACCGGTTGAAAATCCCACTGAATCATTCTGGTTCAGTGATGAGGATAAGGCCTTTTCTTCTACCAGATCAACCCTGGAACTGCCTCAAGAGGTAGATGTCTTGATCATAGGATCTGGATATGCTGGAACTACTCTAGCATACTATTTGATGGAAGGAAATAGTGCTCCTGAATCAATATTGATGCTTGAAGCCAGAAAAGTGTGCAGTGGAGCAACAGGACGCAATGGTGGCCATGTGAAGCCAAATCCTTTCAATACTCATCTTAGACATTCTGCCAAGTACGGTCAAAAACAATGTGCAGATATAATTAATTTCGAGACTGCTCACGTCCATGAAATCAAGAAACTTGTTGAAAAGGAGAAGATTGACTGTGATTTCATTATTACCAGAGCCTGTGACATTTTTTTGAACGAAGAGACTGCCCAACTTGCTGAAGATAATTATAAAGACATGTTGACCAATCCTCATATTAAGAACTCTCAAGATCTTCAGATTCTCTATGGAGAACCTGCTAGAAGAACTTCCAGAATCCCTGAGGCCAAATTGGCGGTCACTTATACTGCTGGACACATATGGCCATATAAGTTAATAACTGGTCTACTCAAAAAGTGTGTTTCCAACGGATTGAATCTTCAGTGTCATACTCCTGTCTTAGGAATAGAAACTCAGGGCGATGGAAAACATTTGGTGAAAACATCTAGAGGTAATGTCCTTGCCGGAAAAGTGGTGCTGGCTACCAATGCATACACCGCGTCTGTGGAACCAAAATTCGAGGACAAAATCATTCCTGTAAAGGGAATATGTAGTCATATCAAGTCCACAGACCCTACTAAGTGGGAGCCACATCTGACCTTTTCTTACAGCATAAGACATGGAATTTCGGATGCTGATTACCTAGTGAACCGTCCAGACGGGTCAATCATCTTAGGAGGGGCCAAAAAGCACATTTTCCACGATCCTAAGTTATATTTCAAAGTCGTTGATGACAGCACGGTGATTCCCAACACCAAAGAGTATTTTGATGAGTACATGGAGAGGTATTTTGATACCTGGAAGGACTTCAAGAATCAGACAGATTACGTCTGGAGTGGGATTCTAGGTTATACAGATGATACTCTCCCGTACGTTGGAGAGTATGAAGCCGGAAAGTATGTTATCGCAGGATTTCATGGCCACGGAATGCCAAGAGTGTTACTTTGTTCCAAGGCTCTTGCCAAGATTATAAAAGGAGAGGCTCAAAGTTTAGATATTCCGGAACCTTTTAAATGGAGCAAGCAGAGAATGGACTCAATTGACAACACTATTAAGCAAACTCTTGTACCAGCCAAACACTAAATGTTAAAGTTTATAGATTCTTATAGTAAACCTCACCCCTCTTTTCAGCACGCCGGTAATCCCTTCTAGAGAGATACCAAACCACAAAGGTAGCTAATAAACCCAAAATACTAATAGCTGTATTCCAGATGTATCCTGCTTTGAAAACAGGCTGGTTCTCAGTATTCCAGACAAAGATCGGGACCCATGCATTGATAACGTAAGGAGAGGTGTTCGTGATGACAAGAACAAAGTTTCTCTTCATATCATTATGGAACAGAGATCTGTTCAACCAGGAATAAATATGAGGCTGACAATATTCGGTTGTAGCCCCAATAAAGAAATAAGATGCCCAATGAAGACCAAGTGGGATATCCCAGGCCCATAAACATGCTGAACCAAACGTCAAAAAAATGAAGTAAGAAACAATCATCCAGGAATTCAACTTACCTCCAAAGAAGTCATTGAAATAGGCACCTATCAGAGTGAGTCCAATACTGATACCAAAAACAACTGACATCATTGAGTTATACTCTCTTGCAGGAAGCCCCAAGTCCATTTTCATCCAGGTGGTCATAATTGGACGACCAATAGCACTTGCAGTCAAGTTGTAGCAGAGAAACATGAGCGGGAAGACAAAGATATGCCATGTGTTGAAGAATTCTTTGACAATTTTCCAGGTAAACTTCTGTTTAGTGTTATTCTGTGCACCAATGAGTCTACGTCTTTCCAATCCAATTAGCTTCTCCTTCTCAGTGAAATACCAAGCGTCCGTGGTACTTGGAGTGTTTGGATTGACGAACATGGTGTAAAGACCAACAGGAACAGAAATAACACAGTCTAAAACAAATTGCCATTTGAAAGGAGCCATTGTTGAATGTTGGAACCTATCAAGAACACCCTGTTGAATTAATGGAGATAACATACTAGCGGCGGAAGAAGAAGCAGCAAAGTACGCAGAACGTTTTGCAATCTCTGCAGGTGAATACCAGGAACCAAGCAAATATTCCATACCCGGAAAGTAACCTGCTTCAACGAATCCAATCACAAAACGAAGACCATACAATGCCTGAATATTGTTACCTTTAACTGTGATCATGATGACTGTTAGGAAAGCCCACAAAAGTTCTAGAGTTCCGAGATAATATCGAGCAGAAATCCGATGTAAGATCATATTGGAAGGAACGGCACCTAAAATGTATCCTGCGGTCCATAACGATTGCATATAATTCAGTTGATTTTTGTTCATATTGTAGTATTCCTCCATACCATTCACGTAAGCAGTGGACATATTGGACTGGTTCAGGTTTTTAATCAAATTACCCAGCATGGCATGTGAAAGCAAAAACCAATCAAGTTTAAGCAAGAACTTCTGCTCAGCAGGAGATTTGTCTAATCCGTCCCAGAAGAAATGAAGAACTCTCCATCTGAGAGTCTGACGTTTGGCTATTTCCTCTGGGGTTAGCTCAAAACTAAGATCAATAATTGGAGTGTCGCCTTCAGAGCTGGAGACATTTGAGTGTTCTTCCAGAACAGCTTCTTCTACCTTTTCCTGTTTCAATACAGACATCTTGAAAAATCTATCACGCTTATTAATAGCTGAAGATTATGTAGCTCCCAAATAATTGATTCGATCTTATCGCTAGATCTATCCTATCTACTTTTTTTGGAGTCGCCTGGATACTGCTCTGAATAAGTCCGATACCAAAAGAAAAGAGATCTTACAAGAGGCCAAGAAAGGTTACAAGCTTTTGGCTAGGCGGTGGGACTTATATTCTGAACATTAAATTTCGATCTGTCATGTGGTATAATTGACGCCATAACTGTGGATTTTAAAGCCATTATATTTGAATACTTTCCTTAATAAGTAAATTTTCCAAAAACCGTTCCCCCTAATTACGAATAGTTTGAATGGAGAAGAAACCTTCAACGGTAACCGTTACAGCCCCCTGGTTGATAGGCATCGAAAGTATGTATCCAGGGTTACTTATTGGCTGACCGGTTTGAAAAAATGATGTGGCGGTGAAAAGCCGCACTGTGATAGATTATGGAATCCGCAGATCTAAAATTTTTACTCGCAACATTCTGAGTAGCCGAGAGCCATAACTGAAAATTTGAAACAATGTATTTCTGTGGACCCTGCGGTGGTGTCTCTTAAACCCGCGCTAAAAGATTTTCCGAATCCGGGCAACAGTATCGCAGATTTACTGCTACTAAATCATCTCTAGAAGCAACAATCGGACCGAAGTAAACACATATCCTGGCCTACACCATGCTGACACTATAAGTTATTTCAGCTATGCTGGGAAACGCTGGTGTTTCAAAGGGGAGACAGTAATTGACTCTAAATAATTTTGAAATCCCTGACATGGCCCCCATTAACAGTTCTTAGACATGTTTGCCAGAAACTTCTATGCTGTCTCTTTTTGCGGCCAGTTTGAGTGTGCTCAATTCACCTAGCATCGAACTACAGTAGCCGTCAAGCACCACAAATTTTCTGGTGTAGTTATATTATCGAAATCTTGAAACAGATCTATATACGATAGCGAAACTCGGGATTTTCAGCATCTGTAAGGTCAGCAAATTCCATGTTATCGACCACATGATACTTGTCTCCGAGTTCTTCTTTCATCTTATCTCTACGGCGGTTTTCACGAACGTTGATCACGGTCAAAATAATCATCATGACAATGGCTGCAGCATAGCAGGCCACAACTGTTGCTTTGGCCTTTGGATAATTGGGTTTGTCCGATGACTGAAATGTCTGTGGACCAATGATATTACCACAAGAATATCCAATAAGCGAAATTGCATTGGTGGCAAGCTTCTTGGTATGGCCAGCAGTGTTGGAGGTAACACAAGATGTGACAAGAATGATTCCCACTGGAGACATTCCAATGATGTAAAGTCCTGCTAGCTGGACTTTCTCACTAGGAGCAAAAGCCATCATACAGGCAGAACAAACAATAATCAGCATGTAGAAGATGCCCAAAGCCATTCTTGTTTTTATAAAAGCAGAGAAGACTCTCAAGGACAACAATCCAACGAGCTCGCATGCACCAACTGGAGCCTTGATCAACAAGGCCATGATCGATGAGTACCCAAACGATTTTATAATAATTGTGCCAAATCCGCTGATACCTCCGTTTGGAATGGCAACAAGAATAGCAATGAGAAAGTAGATCCATGTTCTAATGTCAGTGAAGCATTCTTTCAGCTGGTACCATTTGAAGTGTTTGTTGCCAAATCCTTGATTGTTCTCTCGAATACGATGGATAACTCCGAGCTTCTCTCGATGATTTAAGAACTTGGCACCACTTGGAGTGTCTGGCATAATCAGTAAGATCAATAAACCGATGATAATAGTAGCGATACCAATAATCATGAACAGAACTTTATAAGCTTTCATTGTGTAGTTGTCATGTTCGTAAAGTCCATAAGAAATAGCTGATAATATAACCGTTCCCAAACCATTGAAACCGTAGAAAATAGCAGTTCTACCAAAGTGCTCGGAATGGTTGTAGTACTGATTGAGCATCACAACAAATATCGGCGAAACAAACGACTCCAAGAACCCAAGCAAAGTACGAAGCAACATGAACGTTGGATATGATTTTGAGGCAACGTGCAAACACTGAACAATTCCCCAAATAATGATACAAGTTCCCGAAGTCCTGATAATAGGAAGCTTCTGCAATAAAACAGCAGAAAACGGAGCACCAAACAAGTAACCAAGATAGAAACATGAGTTCGTCCAAGAATACATCTGGCCAACCATATGATAGTCAGTCTGAATACCCATAACAGCAGCAAAACCAATCGAAGTCTTGTCCATAAATTGTATCATATACAAGAACGCAAATAAAGGCAAAACTATGAGGTCAAGTTTGATTAACAGCTTGCGGTCCTCTTTAGGAGTGAAGTCGGCGTCTGCGTGCTCCTGAGCGAGCTTCATGGCTTCGTCGACATTTTCACCGATTTCCACAACCTTTCCAGAAGGCGAGATGACAGAAGTCAGACCGAGGTCTTCTAATTCCACATTCCCAAAACTAGCTTCCTGTTTCTCCATATATCTGCACCCTATGGCAGATGTGCCTCTTATGTATACCAAAGAAATATATTATCTATCGATAAAAAATCTCTCGTCCGCAGATCTTTTATCTCCGCTTTTTCTTCTCAAGTTTTATCCGCATTTAAAAAGCTCCCTATTTCCAGATTAAGATATCTGCAATGGGTCAAGCAATCTCCACGGAGGGTACTTCTCCTCACAATATTTCTATTCCTGGTCAAGGAACTTTAACCGGATACACGTTCAAGTCTTCGAGAACTGGAAATAAGACAGTGCACAGGTTTGCTAAGGTTCCATTTGCAAAACCATGTACTCCGAAAAATCGGTTTATGCTTCCCGAAGCCCTTCCAGAGGATTTTGATTACACTGGTGATTACAAGGAATTTGGTCTCAAATGTCCTCAGCCGGCTGTTCCTAACAAAAACTTCAGATATGTCAAGTCTCCATCCGAAGAAAATATCATGTACTCCAATATTTGGGTTCCATCATCTGACAAGTACAAGCCTAAAGAGGGCTGGCCTGTCTTTTTCTATATTCATGGAGGATTTTTGCAATATTCTACACCAAACACCTTGTTCTTTAATTCTAACGAGATCTTTGATGATGAGGAGTTTCTTCAAAAGTACATACTGGTTGCTCCTGGTTACCGTCTGAATATGTTCGGATTTTTGTCTTGTAAGGAACTACTGGAAGAGGATCCCCAATGTTCTAACCAAGGATTTTGGGATCAAAGACTTGCCCTTGAATGGACCTACAAGAACATCAAGCATTTTGGAGGTAATCCAGAGCAGATTACAGTCGGTGGAATTTCTGCTGGTGCTTATTCCGCATTTTTCCAGTTGGCTTATGAACTGTATCATCCGGAAGCTCTCCAGATCATCAAACAAATTGCATTCTTTTCTAACCTTGTTTATATTCAGCCAAAATCCATTGGCGAGGTTCAAGACCAATTTGATGAGATTATACAAAAACTTAAGATCGACCCTAAAGCTTCTTCAGCTGATAAATTGGCAGCTTTAAGAGCATTGGATACCGATTTCATTGAAGATTTCATTCCTAGCTTGTCTATGCACACCTTCAGAGCTGTTACTGATAACCATTTTGTCTCAAAAGATCTTATAAGAGACATAGAGTCCGGTAAGCACGCTCAAATGCTATCAAAAAAAGGCATTAGAATCATTTCTGGTGAGGTGGATAACGAACCAGTCAAATATTCTTACTTGAACACTCCTCAAACAATTGACGAACTACCATTGCAGGTCCAAAACTATTACCCTAAAGTTGTGGTTCCAACCCTTATGGATCTCTATGGAGCAGATAAGCTGGACTGTAAGAGCCCTGAATTCAAAGAGGACCTGCGCAAGATATATGGCGCGATAATTGCTGATGGACAAGTTTATGCTTCAGCTCGAGGCTATCTCAATAAGCTGGTAGAACATGGGTTCCCTCAAGAAGATATCTTCCGTTATAGAATCAGTTTCCGTGCTAAGTGGCTGGAAAATCATATATCTCCTGACCTCAAAGTTCCCCATGCTTGTGATATTCATCTCTGGTTCTATTGCCTTAGAGAAGGATATCTTGAGGATGAGAGATTGGTTGCCAATGAATGGCTGCAGCCATACATGAAGTTCCTCAACTTTGAAAAGGATATCAAGGAGTGGCCAACTTCTAGTGTCAGAAACCTCAGACTACTTTCCAGTGATGGAACAGCTCAATACATTGCTGATCCAGATTGGGATTGGGGAGTCAAGGTGTCCAATGCAGTGTACAAAAGTCAGACTTGAATATCAGCCGTATAGGTTATGCATTAGTAGACTAAATATATCGTCTGGACTTGACTGTTCAGTAGAATTTCTCGGTGAATGCAAGGGTGTGGTATTGTTGAAGGCTAACTCGGAGAGTTTTAAAACTCCTTCAAACCGTTCCCTGAAAGGGGTTGGCCATAGAGGTCTTATCAGTTTAAGAACCTCAATACATTGAATCACCAAAATATGCCGAATGTCTCCATTATTGTAATCAATTTCCTCATGTTTTGTGTAGTCTTCCGGATTGATATCGTTGAAATTGAGGATCTTTCCAGGAAATTTGCGAATATGAGCCATAACTATTGTAAGAGCCTGGAATGGATATGAATTGCGAATGACCCACATGGAACGAACATGACATTTAACTCCAAGCAGGACTTTCATTATTGATTCGTTTATTAATAGCATCGACTGAAGCACCAACTCGTCGTTGGTGTTGAACTGTAAGTCTTCTGTTGATTTGAGCGAATGTTCAAGAATCTTGACCAAAAGAGCTGATTTATGGATTCCAAGCCGTCCTTCCGTTACCAACCAATTTTTATAAATAGGATCAGCACCAGGGAAGTCGATTATTTCTTGGTTAAGATCCTTGATAACTTGCTGGGACGACTCGAATTGTTGTTGGATCTTTCTGAAAGCACCCAAAGAAGAGATCTTGATTTTGTTCAATTCTGAGATGGCATCATCCCAGACCACTCCGTTATGAAATCGCGTCAAAGAATATAGTATGGATAAGTTCTTTGACTTTTCAGGGAAGTTCTTGTATGTTTCACAGAAATCTTTATGGATGGCTGGCGGTAATCCATTGTAATAAGATGACAATGAATCCAAATAGAGGATAAAACTATAAAGCAAGTATCGAAGAGAGCTTGTTGAGGAGCATTGTGAAAAGTTTCGGTGTAGACCCGCAATCTGGCAAAACCTCACCAATGACGCTATCTCACTACCCTTTCCGAAACAGTTCATAGATCCAACATAGTAGATCAGTGTGGTAGCCACCAAGCCGGACATAGAGGGAGAGATGTTAAAGTTGATCCAGAACTTGATATTTTCGATGCATCTGAACGATTCGAGCTTAAGAGACTCATAGTTCATTGGTTGCTTAGCCCGTTCAGAGGCACTAAGATAGAATAAATCCTCCAGCTGATGAGCAACACAACTACTAAAAATGACAGCAAACAGCTCCATTAGGGAGTTTAGGTCTTGGTAATCATCAGGATTTTCCCATAGCTGTTCATATCTTATGAAAAACTCTTCCCTATCTACTATCGGAACAAAAGGATGTACGGTCTCAAAGAAGTACTGGATCAACTGATCACAGTCGACTCGTGAAGGTATTTTAGTGACAAGTTCACGTACCCCAGCCAGTGGTTTGGATGGACGGGAAAAATCAAATACCACACGATGGTCTTGGTCCTTGGGGAGAGTTCCCACAATCATGGAAACGTTGGATGCGCGTTCAAAAAATGGAAAGTATGAAAGTGGAAAGTACTTGGAGTATTCACCAGTGGAGCTCAAGATCAAGTTGAAATTCTTCTTCTCCTGTTGGCCAGGTTCAGGAACAAGCTCCGTATTTGGCAGAAACCGTTCATTTTCAATCAACCAGTTTTGTCTTCTTACTGTACTTGTAACTCTTTTGCGAGCTTCCACTCGTTCAACTATTTGATCTTCAGTAAAGTACTCACATGACTTACCAATTCTCATGCAACGTTTGCAGTGCGGCTTTTCCTTACCACACATCCTTTTGGAAGCGAAGCACCGCTTGCATGACTTTATTACCCGCTTTCTAGTGATCATCTTCTTGCGGTCGAGAAACTGCGGATTTAATATTTTTGAAATTTCGGGGTGTGCAACTTTTTGAGATCTTGCCATATATTCATTCTTCTGTGCTGAATTTGTAAACCATTTTGAACAATGAGTGATACCTACGTTGTTATTGGCTCTGGTATAGTAGGCCTCTATACCACTTACTGCATGATCTTTGAGGCCAAGTTGGATCCAAAACAGATCACTGTGGTTGCAGAATACATTCCTGGAGACCAGAGTATAAAGTACACCTCTCCTTGGGCTGGCGGAAACTTTTCATGTATCAGTCCTGCTGACCAACAGTCTTTGATTCATGATAGATATACCTACACTAATCTAGAGAAGATTCAAAAACGACTTGGAGGTCCTGATTGCGGTCTAGATATGAGACCAGCTACAGATTTTTTCTATAAACTCCCTCCACCAGCTAAAATGGACTCCCTCAAAGAGTACGTGAAAAATTTCAAAATCATCCCCTCCAAAGATCTACCCGATGGAGTTGCTTTTGGAATCAATTATACCACCTGGAACTTCAACTGTCCTCTCTTTTTGCAGAACATGGCCAACTACCTTGAAAGCCTTGGAGTGTGTATGCTAAAAAAAAAATTGGCACACCTATCTCAAGGATTTCTGTCTTCTGATACGAAAGCTATTTTTAATTGCACTGGAATTGGAGCACTAACGTTAAGTGGAGTCGAAGACACCAATGTCTACCCAATTAGAGGACAGGTTGTTGTTGTCAAGGCTCCACACATCCAATTTAACATGTGTTCATGGAAGAAGGATTCTGCAACCTACATTATTCCACGCCCAAACTCCAACGGAGAGCTAGTCATGGGAGGATTCCTACAAAAAGGGGTTAATATTGGTGATACCTTCAAGCATGAGACTGTAGACATCATCAAACGTGCCACTGCAATGGTGCCTCAAATTCTCGATCAGCCTCTTGATATCATCAGAATCGTAGCAGGCTTGAGGCCTGGCCGGACCGGAGGCCCCCGAATCGAGTTGGAGAAGGTTGAAGATGGGAAATATATTGTCCATAACTATGGTGCTGCAGGCTATGGATATCAGGGTGGATTGGGAATGAGTTCTCGTGCTGTGAGACTCTTGATCAAAGAGTCAAGAATCAAAGCTGCCATGTGATTTTATCTACATTTTTTCTTTATCCGGTATGCAGGGGAATTTTTATCCAATTGCGTCGACGAAGTGTTGCATGCTCTTTGAATAATTTGCTTATCCATAGTTTAGAAGAATTCAAACCATGTCTGGGGAGAGTAAAACTGATGTAAAAATCGCTGATGGTGGATCGCTGGAAAATGGAATCAACCCGGAAATGAGCAGAAAAGATATGACAGGAGTGGAGAAATCGGACAACATTTTGGCCAAAAAAATGTTCCTTATCAACAATGCTATCGACGAGATTGGATTCACCTGGTATCATGCTAAATTGTTCTGTATTGCCGGGTACGGATACTCTGTTGACTCACAGATGGAAATGATTCAGGCATCTGTCCATACTTATGTCGCATATCAATTTAATACAGGCTTCCCAATTGATACACTGATGTCGTATGTTGGTCTCATTGTTGGATCAGTTTTCTGGGGGTTTGGTGGAGATCTGGTTGGTCGGAAGTTCAGTTTTAATGCATCTTTACTTCTGACAGCTATCTTTGGGTTTCTTGCAGGTGGAATGAGCTCTATGTCTACATATTGTATTTTTATGGCTCTTGCGAACTTCAGTGCAGGTGGTAATCTAGCAATGGATGTCGCTGTGTTCCTTGAGTACTTGCCTTTTAAGTACCAATATCTGAACACTGTCATGGCCCTCTGGTGGGGAGTGGGTCAAACAATCACCAATCTGATCTGCTGGGGATTCTTGCCCAATTTTTCATGTGAAAGTTCTGATTACTGTCCTTCTAGTATAAACAGAGGCTGGAGATACAGCTGGTATGTCAATAGTGGTGTTGTTCTCCTATCTGCTTTGCTCCGACTATTTTGGTTCAAGTTGGATGAAACTCCAAAGTTCCTTATTTCCGTTGGCCGTGATGCAGAAGCTGTGGAGAATCTCCAGAAACTTGCCTCCAAGTATAACAGAACTTGCTCTTTGACCTTAGAGCAATTACAAGATTGCGGTGATATTACTTCAAATTATTACTCCATTGAGAAAGACGGTTGGGATCCAAAAAAAATCCTGAAAGTTGTTTGGCATCACTGCAAGATTTTGTATCAGGATAAGGTTAACGCGTGGTCCACTACACTGCTTCTTACTTCGTGGTTGTTCATTGGGATCTCCTATAGTGTGTTCTACAATTTCCTGTATATTTACATTGCATCCCATGGTGGAGAAACAGGTAGCTCCACATACCTTGTCTACCGCAATTCATCTATTGCCAACTTTGTTGGAATTTTTGGTCCTGTGGCAGCCGGATATCTGATACTCATCCCTAAGGTTGGAAGACGGTACACAATGGTGTTTGGAGCGCTATCGTCGATGGCGATTCTGTTTGGCTATACCACTGTCCGTACAGCGGCTGGTGATGCTGGATTTAGTGCGGCAACGTACTTCTTCATCAACATTTACTATGGCTGTTTATATGCTTATACTCCTGAGGTCTTGCCAGCCCAAGCAAGAGGAACGGGAGTTGGTTTGGCACTTATTGCAGCCAGAGTTTCTGGTGCATTTTCACCAGTCACATACTGGTTTGGAGAGAAATCTGGCTCTGCTGTCCCAATCTGGGTTTGTGGAGGTATCATAGGATCGCTGGCCATAGTTTCAGCTCTGCTACCTTTTGAGCCATCTAATTTAAGAACAGTTTAACGAAGTTGATAACAAGGAGCAAATCCAGAAACTCATTTGTGTTCTGATCATGCCAATTGAAACGCCTATTAGGCAGGTAAACGGTTCTAATTTACTCCTAAGGGCAGTTTCATCATTCGTAAGTTCAGTAAAGCAATGTTAATTTCTCTAAAATTTAAATCATCGAGCTAATTAAATATTTAAAGAACGTTCGTTGAAATCAGTCAAACATCAATTGTCTTAAATTGAATGGCTCATCGAACAGAAACTCCCAGAGATCAGCTGTACTATTCAGTTCATTTTCGTAGAAGCGGCCTTTGGGCATATCATGACTGAAAACATTTGATGATCTGAGATCTTTGAGATCTTCAAGATCTAGCTCTCTTTGTAAATGCTGACTTGCCCAGGTAGCAGGAGAAGCCGCCACTGGGAAGTCCGATGATTGGATTAGAGGTATTGCCTTATGTTCACGTAGCTTCTGGATTTGGCGAGGTTCAAAGGGACCGTATTCTAAACCTTGATGTGGTAGCTGTTTTGAAGGCCCAGTAATATTTTGCTTACTGATAATTTCCACAGTAGTTTGGTACAATTTCTCCAGAGCACGAATAGCATTTTCGGCAGGCGGACAATCCAAAGTTAGGTGTTGCAGAAGGGTAATTACATTCTGGGTAATTTCACCAACCCTTAGTAAAATATTCGAGTTAGAAGATAGCTCAAAACAATTGATCACGCAGTAGAAAACACTGAGGCCAGATTGGTAAATAGTGTAAACGGAAAGGTACTTATAGTTAATTCGGCCCAAGTGATCAAGCTTGCAGTAAATATCAATGATTTTAACTGCGCAGTCAAATAGTATAAAGAACTCTCGTGCTGAAAGCTGTGTTGATGGCTGCCCAATCGGACGATACAAGATGCGCATTTGCTGAAAGTAGCTCAGAACTAGGAAGTCTTTAGAAAATGAGAAGGTGTCGCTAAAATCTCGTGCTAGACTTCCATCAAATTCCAGCACATCAACAAGCCAATTGTTTAGTTCTAGATGCATATCATGACGCCAATGAATATTTGGGTTAGATACTTTTTTATGGATGAATTGCTGTATCATGGATTGTAAAGCTCGGATTCTGATAAATAGCGTAGAAATTGACAAGTTGGCATTAGACGGGATAAGTCCGATCATTTTGGTGCTCACATCCACGTCACTAAGACTGAATGGCTTATTGACATAGCAACAGATTTGTCTGTCCAGAGCATAACAGCACCAGAAGAGACGACGATAGTAACTAGATTCATCACCAAGACTGGAAATTGTAGATTCTTCATGGATATTCAAATCGATGCATAATCTCATTGCGCTCCCAATAATATACCAAATACCAGGAGATATTGGTTTTAGAAGACCGAAGGAACAGATCAGCAATAACGACTGCAATGATTGGATCTGGAGGTGATTATTTCGAACATCTTCATGAACTGAGGGCAAGTTAAGAAGGAATCGCTTGAGAAATACAACCGATGAGAGATAATATTTCTGAACTCTAGTACTCGAATCCCCAGTGATTGCAGTTCCAATAGCCAGTGATATGTAAAGCGCGAAAAACTCCCAGCTTGTGAGTACTTCTGAACTGTCATAATATTTCGCAGCCAGACTGTACAGGATTTCCTCACTCTCTATAATTGGATGTTGAGTCCAAGCAAATCGATAGTAACTATGAATTATTTGATCGCATGTTGGCCTAAACTGTGGGAGCGGTTCTATTTGGCTAAGGTGCTGATTGGAGTCAATCTTTCCAAATATGGATGTTTTGGTAATTTGATCACCAGTTGCTGTGGACGATCCTTTGAAAGGAATCATTGATAGTAAGGTGAGCTGATTCATTGATAGATCAACCTGAGCTTGGTTGGCAGTGACACCCATATTCCCAAATATTTTGTCATACCTAGCAAGCTTCTTTTCTAACATCTCTATTCTCAATTCAAGAGTGGGGATGTGTCTTTCTGCAGGAACAGTGGAGCTGCCTTCTGGGAACTCGGTTCTATCCCTTATCTCTTTAGTAATCGGGTCCTGAACTAAACATGCAATACCTGCTCGTTTACATCGTTTGCATCTTGGGTAACTAAAGTCACACTTATGTTTAAGAGATCGGCATTTTTGACACGCCGTTCGTGCTCTTGTGGTCATTGTGAGAACAAATGCTGTCTCCCGGATAAATATTTTTTTATTTGTAGTCGCTCCGCATCTGGTTCCGACTCGGGAGTAGCGCTCTTCCGCACTAAAATTGAGATAGGAGGACTATTTAAAGATGTCATGATTTTTCTCGCCAAATCAATTCAAACTCTTAGATGTCAACACCAGAAGGAAAACGTATTGATCGTGTGATTCCTCGGATCAGTTTACGCAACTGCAAGGAGCGTAGAGATGTGATAAAGGCCCAGCTCTTCGATGCGGCAAAAAATACTGGCTTTTTTGCTATATGTGAGCAAGAGTCTCCATCCAAACAAGATATTGAGGAGATGTTCCACTTGTCCCAGCAATTCTTCAATCTCCCACTTGAAACGAAGATGAAAACACCACACCTAAAGCTCTTGAACACTGGGTTTGAATCCGAATCTCAAATTAGACCATCGACTGGAACAGCCGATCAAAAGGAATCCATGCAATTGCAATATCATAGATTCAATCAGAACTGGCCTGCAGCTGATGATATTGGAGAGCATTGGAGATTGAGAACCAAAGAATTTATGGAAAAATGTCAGGACGTGAGCAACTTTCTCATGGAGCTTTTCGCAGAAGCTTTGGGATATCCAAGTGATTTTTTCACCAAAGCTCACATGATAGAGAAAGATAGTGCACAAACAACTCTAAGGTTGTTACACTATTTTGATTCTACTGGTAAGAAATTTGAAGGCAATTACTGGAGAGCCGGACCTCACACCGATTTCGACTGTTTAACACTTCTGTTCCAAAGAACAGGAGACCATGGACTGGAGGTTTGTCCTGGGAGAGAGGCTCACACGGATTTTGGATACTCAGACGACTGGACACCTGTTCCATCCACCACTGGCGATATTGTTATCAATATTGGAGATATGCTTATGTCCTGGTCTGATGATATCTTAAAGTCCAACTTCCACAGAGTAAGACTTCCTGCCCCCAACGAGAATCAAAAGGATCGATATACCATTGCTTTCTTCAATCAGGCTAACACTGATGTAGTTATTCAAGGTCCATTGAAGAAATACCCACCAACGACTGGGAAACAATTTATTGAGGATGCGATGAAGAAGAATTTTGAAAGATTACAGAAAGTGGCTACTTAGTAAATATCTTTATAGTAATATTGGACTAATCTAATTCTTATCGACCACACATCTTCCGTTAACATAGACTTTTCTAACATTTCTATCATCACCATTGAAAACCCATTTGTCAATAAGGTCTTGAAATTTTGAGACATCGTCCGAGTTTCCAGCCGCCAGGCCTTCCAAGGTTGGGTTTAAAAAGTCAAATAGGTCAACTGGAGAGTCCTTAATGTCTAAGTCAATCAGCTGGCACTCCCATTTCTTTCCAATTGCAAAAGAGCCTAATTTATCTTCTTGGCCTATCACTTTTGCTCCTCCAAGAGTAGCAAGATACAAAGACTCATTAACCGACAACTTATCATGGTCCAGTTTTGTCTTCATAGCAACATGGCGAGACACTAAAACTGCATGTCTAGCAGTGGTCAATATTGATGCAGAAAAGCCTCCTGATATATCTGTACCTAGTCCAACTTTAGTGTTATTATCGAGCATCCATCTGACTCTTGCCTCCCCTGAGGTGAGACAACTATTGGAGGTCGGACAGTGCGAGATGGCACTTTTTTTTTCATTGATCATTGCCAACTCCTCATCCGATAGAAATATACAATGACCGAGAATGGTGTGTTCGGTGAGCAGCTTGTGCAAATCATAGATCTCTGTATAGGTTTTGCACTGCGGAAACATTTTCAAGATGGCTTCCACCTCGTCTTCAGTCTCGCTTAAATGTGCTTGAATAGGCAGATCAAGATTTTTGCTTTGCGCAGCAAGCCACTCCATAAACTCAGAGGAACATTTGTTCGCATTTCTAGGACTCAGAATGGGTTTAATCAAGTCGTGGGTAGGGTCTCTCATTTTTACATGCTCAATCACTTCCATTGTTGACTTCATCCCATCCTCGATACCATCGTCTGTGTACCCTTTTTTAGCACAGTCCATACAACTTCTACCAATAAATGCACGTTGGCCTTGCGCATACGCGCAATCAGCCAAAATGTTAGTTGTCAAGGGATATATTGTAGAGTAATATGCACAGCAGGTGGTACCATTTGCAAGAGTTCTGCTCACAACTTTGTCATACACAGCTTTTGCTTTTTGCGGGTCCTTCAAAGCAGACTCCACGGGGTATGTATATTTAGTGAGCCATGAAAATAACGTTGAGTTACCAAACACACCACAGTTCGGAAATTGTGGAGCATGTATATGAGTATCGATGAAACCTGGAATGAAGAAGCTCTTGAACCCTGAAGCTGTCATATCAACGATCTTCACATTCTGTAATGAAGGGTCAAACATAAAGGCTTCTTCACTTACTGTAGATTTCAATGGAGTTGATTGAATGTAGACAATAATCCCCTTTGAATCAACCCCCACTCTAGCATTGGGAAGAACTTCCAATGATCCAAGCTCAGGGGTACTCACCAATGTTCCATGATACACTGTGAAGTCCAAGGCCTTCAATGCTTTGGAGTCTAGCTGCCTTGCAAACTCGAAACTCATACAAGTGGAATAATTTGGCTCTGCAATTCTTTTCGATTTTCACTTTATTCATTTCTAAGCGAATCGAAGTATCTGAAAAATTCTTATCGCAAATCTCGGCCCGACTCGGAACGACTTCGGTTATATGATTTTAGACCCAGTTTTTCTGATTAGATAAAATCTTTGCATTAAATAAATATACTTCTGCAGATCCCGTATATTCAAGAGATGTCCGGGCACAAAGAGCCAACTACAAGTCATACAGAAGAGCTGGTCACGTCTGACAATCTAAAATACAAATTCCGATCATTGCTCACGAAGTTTACCACTAAGCAAGGGTGGCTTGGAGACTATGATTATTCATATTTATTCACTCCAGATATCTGGCCAATTAATAAGAGGTACAAAGAATTCCAGCAACCTTATTTTGGAATCGACGATGATATACCGATTATGTTGTCATTGTTGTTAGGATTACAACACTGTCTCACACTTATTTGCAGCTTGGTTGCAGTCCCTTTGCTTATGGGTAATGCACTGTATCTGAACTCTCAGCAAACCCAGCATCTGGTTTCTTGTACATTAATCACTGCTGGCGTTGCCACCTTTGCTCAAATTATTAGATTTCATATTTACAAAACGCCCTTTTACGTTGGAACCGGCCTCTTATCTGTGGTGGGACCAACTTTCGATGTGATTGGTATTGCTTTTTCTTATGCCGATATACAATATGCTAAAGGGAATTGTCCCGTTGATAATGACGGTAATAATTTACCCTGCCCGGATGCTCTTGGTGCCTTTCTAGGATCCATGCTTTGCACAGTGTGGATACAAATCTTAGTTGCATTTGTTCCGCCTCGATATCTCAAAAAAGTGTTTCCAAATATGGTCACAGGCACTTTGTTGTTATTACTAGCAATGTATCTTGCCGGTAATGGAATGAAAAATTGGGGTGGGGGGAGTAACTGCCTGTCGTATGGAGGAGGGTGTGGAATTGGATCTTCAGACTACGAATGGGGTGCGCGTGCATACATTGGCCTAGGATTCAGCACCTTTATTTCCATTGTAATAATCAACCTCGTTGGATCCCCTCTAATGAAAAGCTCCTCAATTATTATAGGCTTGGTGGTTGGATGCATTATATCAGCCGCCACTGGGTACTGGGATGTTTCCGGGATTAAAAGCGCCCCTGCTGCAGACTTCTTGTGGACGAGAAATTACACTTACTCTGTTGATGGGTCATTGATCTTGCCACTGCTGCTCATGTTTATAGTAGAAGGAATTAGCTGTATTCCTGACATTGTTGCCACGGCTGAGGCAAGTCACACAAGTATTGATAATGAAGAATTTCAATCGCGAGTCCAGGGAGGAATAATGTGTGATGCTTTGGGAAGTCTTTTGGCAGCTGTTGGGGGAGGTCTCCCAATGGTCTCTCAAGCAGCTAACAACGGTGTGATTCTATTGACCGGTTGCGCCTCGCGAAGAGCTGGCTGGGTAGCTGCAGTTTTGTTAATTCTTATGGGAATATTTTCCAAGATTGCGGCTACCTTTGCTGCTTTACCCTCGCCTGTTTTTGGTGGCATGCAGGTATTTTTGTTTGGAACCATTGGAGTTGCTGGTGTGAAAGTCCTCGCCACAGTTCCATGGACCCGTCGAAACAGATTTATTTTATCGTGTGGTCTTGGATGGGGTTTTGCAGGGACTGTTGTTTCTTCCTGGTTTGATTCCATCCTTGCATTCCCCGGAGCCAACCAAAAACTGCTAGGATTCCTAGAAGGCATTGAGTTGATAGTAGAAACCTCTTTTATTTTTGGAGCGATCATAGTGTGTTTTCTGAATCTGATTATTCCACAGGATAAAGATGAAAGTCACGAATCGTACTCCATGCTTTCAGTTTAAATTGTTAATATTTTTAATTCAAATAATCAATACGGCTTTCCATTGATTACCTTTTTAAAGTTGCCATGGAAAATGTTGCGTATATCATTCCTGCAAGCTTTCAAGTTCATTTTAGCCATGGTAATCGACGGTTTGGAAAACAAATCATCGATCTCTTCCAAAGATCTTCCTTTTGTCTCAACAACAAAGAGAATCTGATATATGTAACCTAAAACCCCAATCCCTCCATAAAATCCTAAAGTCAATCCAGTATTAGTAAAAGCATTCCACATGTCAGTAAAGTTATAGGTGATCGTGAAAGTCCACAGAAAAAGCAAAGCAGCTGAAACTGTCATACCGTAGGATCTTAAGTATGTGGGGAAAACTTCCGCGGGAATCACCCACGTCAATGTTGCATATGAACCGTAAAATCCCATGTACAAAATAACTCCCGTGAGATAGAGGCCCAATGAAGCAGCACTATTTTCGGGCATTTGATATGAGATACCAAGGAAAACAAGTCCCAAGAAAAATCCAGGTAATGTCACGTTTGCCCAGAAGCGTCTGCCACATAAATCCATGTAGAGAATGGCAGGGATACTCCCGATAAACAACGACCCCCCACCGACTAATGACATGAAAACTGCATTTTTAGTGTTGAAACCAATGTTCCTCATGAGGGTAGACATGTAATACATGACAGCATTAATTCCTGTGAACTGTCCAATAAACATCATCATATTAGAATAGACCAGCGCACGTCTGGCACGAGGAACGGTAAAGAAGTCCATCCATTTGTGTTTATTGAACGCATGGAGATCTTCCAGTTTCTCCTCCTCAAGCGACTGCATCATATCCAAAAACTCGATCTTGTTTTGAATATCGTTCATATCTCTAAGGCGCTTCCAAACGTTGTACGCATGCCCGACCTTATTCTTGTGCATTAAATATCTTGGCGACTCTGGCAGGAAAATCATTCCACAGAACAAGATAGTGGAGAAGAATAAGGATGAGCCTAGAATATATCTCCATGCACCAGCTAGACTGTAGAAAATGGCAGCAACTGCAAATCCGAACACTTCCCCCAAGGCGATATTGAACTGGTACATTGCCACCAGATTACCTCTAATGTATGTAGGTGAGCATTCGGCAACATAGGCTGGAATACTTGACTCGAGACCTATACCAAAACCAATGAAAAACCGTCCAGCGTAGAGACCCTGAACGTTTTGAGTTGCAGCACAAGCGATTCCTCCAATTGTGTAAGCAACACAAGCAAGGATAATAGAAATACGTCTCCCTATGAACTCATTCAATGGTGAAAGAGCAATACATCCCGCCACTGCACCGATTGGCATCAATCCACTCACAAGAGAGTGCTCTCGAGGAGTTAGGCCCAGATCTGGATCCATTGAAACAGTGGCTCCCGATATAACAGATTGGTCGACTCCAAGAAGACATCCTCCCACAGAGGCCAGGGCAGCCAGAACATACACCATATGTTTTTGCGTCTTGAAATTGGGAGTGTAGCCTGAGTTCATCACTATTCTGTCCCAAGTACTCATTGATATATTAGCTTCCTTTCCAAGTCTTTCGAACTGCTGAAATCTGGCATCCAAATCTTGTCCATCATACTTCTTTAAAGTTTCCAGCTTTCCTTCATCCTCAAAGAGCTCCTCCTCATTTTCGCGCATTTGGAGATCCGATAGAACCTGGACCATTAGCGAAACATTAGCTCAGAGGGGATATTTATATACTTCCCCACAATCAGATGAAACGTCCCTCCTAGTTGACTCATTATCAACACGTCGGCTAAATGCTCAATTTTGAGCTGATAAACAATGGATCATTTACTCAGCAGTCAGTTAGTCTAACGGAGCTTGATTCCGGTTTGTGACCTATTGTTAGTAATTTCCCTTTTTGAAAATATAGAGCGCTAAGCAGTTGTGTTCGTCAAATTTAGTTACTCGCACTCAATCGTTGACGTGACTATACCATCTATTTAGTTCCACGATCTGTGCTCAACTGTGGACCACGAGATACATAGTTCAGTTAGTAGAGGTACTCTTTTCAAGGTTTGGGGAGCATTATAGCTCTTTCGAATTGTTCTATATTTCTTTATCGCATAAGGCTCTATAGAAATAAGATGAAGTCTGACTCCGCTCGTGAAGTACTGATGATAGACTTCCAAATCATCTCCTTTCTTTTACACAGTATGTAATCACGAATGTTGTGCTTTGTGGATGTATGAGATTTTATTAACAGCTTTTAAAGTTTCATCTATCTGCAAGAATGATACGATACTTGGACTGTCTTAATGTATTATTAGTAATTTTTTTGATTCTCTAGATGACAAGAGCTGCATTTGAGGGTCTAGCTTGATTAGGATCTTAAATAAGTCCTTTACATAAATTGTTAACGTCTCATATGGACGCAAAGTTCGAATTATAGACTCTTGAATACTTATACAGCGACTTCCCTTTTCTTCTCGTGGTCGACGTTATAGTTCTTCCAGATAGCAATTGCAGGAATCGACAGAACTAGAACACTAGTGGAAGCAATAGTTCCATTTCTCATCGTCATACCATAAGCGTAATTAATTGCGTCTCTCGTTGCAGAACCAACAGGATAGGTCATCTGTGACTTGTAACCTGCAAGGTAAATAGAGTTTGCGTCGGCTAAAGAACTTTCAGGCAACTTGCTGACCAAGGCATCGTAAAAAGTGTTCTGATAAATAGCGGAAACGACTGCCAGTCCAATAGAGCTACCAACCTTGGAAAACAGCCCAGCTAAACATAGCATCATTGGAATTCCTTCTCTATCAGAAGGGGCCATAAGAGCCATATCGTGACCGATACTCATAGTTCCACCACCAAATGCAATAAAAAGCTGACACATAACGATGAATCCAATATTTCCATTGTGGCGACTGAAATATATCATCAATCCGTTACCCAACATCACGATTGGGAGACCAAAAAAGAGACATGCGTATTTAAAATGTTTGGAAAGACGAACAAAGATTCCAAACAAAGGAGCCCAGAAACAAGATCCGATGTTGTAGATCTGATTCATGTAACCAGCCTCGGACATTGACAAGTCGTAAACCACTAAAACAAATGAATAGTAGTATCCTTGCCATAGGTAGTAACTCATACTGTTGGCGGCGGTAAGAAGGCAGGCTCCAATAATGGTAGGCTTTTTGAGAAGCTGGTAACTGATGAAGTGATTTTTGGCGAAGTATTTCTCCCAGATAGCAAACACTGGGAACAAGAGGAATCCCACGACAATCATCACAATGAAACTTGGAGAGTTGTAGGTTGCCTTTCCTCTGGTTTGAAGTGCAAATGGCAACAAGAAAAGGACAAATGCAGCCATCAGTAAGAGACCACCGATCATATCGAATTCGTGGAAGTAGTGGGTAGCTGATTGCATGAAAGTTCTTTCAGAGTTGCGAGGCTTCAGAACACCCATTCTGATAGCCTTTAGCTGATAAAACTTGAAAACTCCAGCCAAAGGTAGGAACACAAATGGCATGATAATACAGAACATACCATATCCCCATCTCCACGTAGTAATATCAAGAATTGCCTCAGCAGCACGAGCTCCAGTGAATGCAGTACAGATATATGGGGTGGAGGCAAAGGCAAATGCAAAAGCCCGATTCTTTAGTGCACAGGTATCAGCGATGAACACATCCATGATTAAGTAAATGGCGTTATGGCCGACCCAGTAAAGAACATAACCAGCTGCGTAACTGCTTGGATTATTACAAGATGCCAAAACTATCATTCCAAGGATGTAGACTGTCACAAAGATAACGAATCCTTCGGCACGTCCCCAGATATTGAGGATCTTTGCAATAGGCAATTTCAACACACCTCCAATGATACTAGACAGAATACTAGCTGTGGTGATCTGAGGAGCCTTTTTAAAGTCAGCATAAGCAGCAACGATCATGGTGTTACCAATACTTTGTTGCATAGCAAGGGAAAAGAAACAAACCCAGATCCATGCATAAGTAGCATAAATTGCCCACAAAGGCCACACAGCAGTGGCTGCTTCAATAGCCCTGACTCCTTCAGGAACATCAGAGTCAGAGCTGACACTTGATAGCTGTACTTGATCATCTAGGTCTTTCTTCTCGTCGCTACTGGAGCTGTGATCGTTCAGGATACCAGCTGGATCATCCTGCTTTTTGGTTTTCAGCTTCTCGATGACACTCATAGATCGGAGATGTTATGAAACTAGGAAACAAATGCTGACAAGTATATATACTATTTATGCTCCAATGTGTAAGTGGAGCATTCCGAAGCGGGCCTTTCCGCTTAAGCCAATCGTAGTGAGCAAACAGTCGATGGATCTTGGCATTGGATAGGTGGTTACCAATTGAACCAATAATACCGAAGAAATTGTCAACGAAACTTGGCAAATGCAAGGCTGAATGGGGAAGGCCAAAACTTTTCTGTCTTTTTGGATTTTCCTTAGCTCCGATATGTTCATTATCTATTTGATCTAAGAAAAGCAAATAAGCCGCTAGTAAAAGGATGACGTAAAATTGTAATTCGTTTTGTCGAAAGCTGGTCTCAAACTTCGTCGCTTTTGGTCAGAATCTCTAATCTATCAGTTGTTGGTTCGAATATGATCTCCACCAAATCTTGAGGATGCCGTATGATCTGTTAGTAGTGTTGACCTCAAAAATTTTCGTGCATAATTTTCTCAACTTTCGGCTATATGCTCACAACCTGACTTCTCCTTTAATCCCGACAGCACGCATATTCTGAGGAGTTGACACAGTCATGCGATTTACATCAACCATTAAGCTACTCATATATTTTGGGGAATTTCGCAAAGCTAGATCGTGAAAAGTAGTTGAATCTTTTTTTCCTTGACGAGGATCATATTTTGATCGACATCCGTAAAATTGAACTAGAACCCTGATTTTAAAAATTTCCAAATCGAGATAAATAAGGGTGCTTTTTTTTACTTCCACAAATTTTCAGGGAGTTCAAGTATAATCTGGTAAACATTGACTACCAAAAGGGAATTTATGCATGCGGTGCTACCGTGTATTTGCTTTACTGACTTTTATTGCCTATTGCCGTTCGCAGGCTTTAAGCTTGATGTAGCTCGTAAGGGTGCGAGAAAAGCAGACTTTTCTGCATGCTTACTAAAATTTCCAATCTTGTAGAATTCAGATTTAGTAATCGTAACGGGATTCTCCGTTGATTATTGCAAGGTACTCCACAAAGTATGGGGCTGGAAGTTAAGTGTAAATGAATTTTACTTGCAAAAGGCCCATTGTGCTACTGCAGCTTATATGATGCTCATTCCCTTTTAATTAATTCGAAACTTACCAGGTGCGCTGGTGGACGTTGTTTCAGAATTTGCACGGACTTAAAAGCAGTATCTGATATCAACAGTGCCCAAACCCCAATCGAAAAGAAAATGCCAGACCGCTCCAAGTGGTACTGTAGGCACAGGGAGAACTTTTCTTGCTCATGTAGATGATGGCCCACTTTCCTCAGTGATTGTGATCTTTGCAATTAAAATCTAAAGAGATTCTGCAACCACATGAGTTCTGCATAGCAATATACTGTGCCTAGCATTGTTTTTCTCTTTCACCTTAATAAATACGAAAAGTACTGGCTGCAACTAGAACATACATCTAAGGTGTTAAAGGTGATTTTGTTGTTTGTTATCCCAAGCGTAATCAGTAGACTTGAGAATATCTTTCTGTGGTGAGCTACTACCTAAGAGCCGTTATACTTAGGATGAATGAGGCCGCCCCTCGGGACATTATTACAGATATCTCATGCCTGCTGATTTGAATTTCGTTAGTGATCGAATTATGCTGTACAGCATGCAGCTATTCAACATAAGTGGAGCTGGAATTGAGTTATCACGAGACTATAAAAGATAAGAGTTTTAAAACTATATGTACAACTAACTGGTCCGTGAGTAGCAATAGGTCAAAGTAAAGTCAATGCTCATATTTGATAACTGTAAGAGTTTTCCAGGAGTAATTTGCTTGATCATTTTTGTAGGCTGCCTCAAAATCATGGAGTTTAAATTTCATGATATTAGCATCCAGTTTGAGAATCCCGTGTTCCACCAGTTTAATGAGATCTCTGACTTCCTGTGGATTGTACATTATTCTTCCATGCAAGCTAATATTTTTTAAAATCAGCTGGGCATA
>JANIVN010000015.1:0-110048 GCA_030555885.1 Ogataea paradorogensis
TATGCCCAGCTGATTTTAAAAAATATTAGCTTGCATGGAAGAATAATGTACAATCCACAGGAAGTCAGAGATCTCATTAAACTGGTGGAACACGGGATTTTGAAACTTGACGCAGATATCAAGAAGTTTAAGCTGGAAGATTTTGAGGCAGCCTACAAGCACGATCAGGCAAATTTTTCCTGGAAGACACTTGCAGTTATAAAGTATGATCATTAAAGTCGTTTGGATGGGATACTGCGGAAGCCCAAATACCTAGTAATATGAATCGCTGTTATTCACCTAGCTTCTATTGATAATCCACTAGCAGTCCCTAATTACCTCACAAAAAATATCATTACTCAGTCCTTAATCTTCACAATCACTCAGGTTTGGATCTCAAGCCACAGCTATTTATTTTGTCATAGTCTCGTACTAGTATGGAGATAAGATTGTCACAGTAGATGAAGCAACGCTATCATTTAAAAAAAATACACTGCGATCTGTAGTGACCTAGAGTCATCTGGAAAAGTAGAAGCACAAGCTTGGATATAGATAGCAAGAACAACTGGAATATCGTGAAGGATAGAAGGACAACTTGGCCTTCGAAGTTTCTTTATCGGTATAGAATGATCACCGTAAAAACATCTCTCAAAGAAGTCCGGTAAATGTGAGATAATATTCCACTGATATTCTGGGCTAATACAAAAAAATTTTGTTACATCTGCGGCGATCTTTCGATAAAAGAGAAGTCATGCGCGCTATGGTCTGCTCAACCTCTGCACAGATTTGAGCTTAGTCTATTCCGTCAAATGTGAACTCGCTTTACTTAATTCACGACAACTATCGCTATGCCTTTGTTACTTACGCTTTAAACCTGTTTAACCCAATTAGGAAGTTGCGCTCACGGCAGTTGCCCCTCTGCCTCCCCCTACTCCTTGACCTGATGTATATGCTAACTCCTCCCCAACCTCACTTTTTCTTTTCTTACCATGATTGACGTTAACGAAGGGATTGACAAGGACCTCGACAAGCTCAACAACCCCTGGCGTGTTCCCACCCCGCGCAAACTCGCCTTTGTCAACGGAACCGTGATCGATACCGCAGAGGGTGTCGCTCGCACTGGTCTCACAGTTCTTACTGCCGGTGGCGTATTTGAGGTAGTTTCTGAAATCCCTCCAGACTTCACCATCATCGACTGCACCGGCAAATTTCTCTGCCCTGGCCTGTTCGACAACCACGTCCACGCCATTACCTCCCCCGGCATAGGCTTTTCGCATGTGCCGCTCACTAGAGCAGTCATGCGCACAGGCCGGAACCTCGAGCTCATGCTCTCCCGAGGCTTTACCTCTATCAGAGATACCGGCGGAGCCCAGCAGTATATGGCCGAAGCTATTAGCGACGGAGTCGTCAGAGGCCCCCGGCTCTTCTACTGCGGCTTGGCACTCAGTCAAACTGGAGGCCATGGTGACTTCAAAGATCCTGCAATGCCTGGCGATGCTGCAGACCCCGGCTGTGGCTGCCACTCCGCAGGCCTTGCAACCGTCGCCGACGGTGTCACGGAATGTATGCGTGCAGCAAGAGAAAACTTGCGCCGTGGTGCCCATTTCCTCAAGATCATGGGTGGAGGAGGAGTTGCCTCCCCTACTGACAAGCTCTCTAATATGCAGTACACCCCCGCGGAGATTGCAGCCATCGTTGCTGTTGCAGACACTTACGACACCTATGTCACTGCTCATGCGTACACACCTAGGTCAATCCGCATCTGTATTGAAAATGGAGTTCGTGGTATCGAGCATGGTAATCTCATGGATGAAGACACTGCAAAGCTTATTGCAGACCGTGGTGTCTACCTTACTCCGACTCTCATCACCTACAAGGTTATGAGTAGCGACCAGTTCAAAACGTTTCTGCCTCCTGAAAGCAGAATCAAGAATAAGGAGGTTCTTGCAGCAGGTCTTGATTGTCTCCTTCTAGCAAAGAAACACAACATCAAGCTCTGTTTTGGCTCAGACCTATTGTCCAGTCTTAATGGCTACCAAACGTTCGAATTCTCGCTCCGCGGTAAGGTCCTTAAGCCTGCAGAGATCCTCCGCTCGGCAACAATCACCCCTGCAGAGGCCATGGGCTTGGGACATGCTATTGGACAGATCAAGACAGGGTTCTATGCAGACCTGCTCGTGCTCAAGAATAATCCTCTCGATGACATTGCCTCCCTCGACAAGCACGAGACAAACGTTCTTGCAGTCATGCGGGATGGTGTTGTGTTTAAAAGTAAGTGGGATGCACTTGCCCAGGACTGCCTCGAGCCGGAAGTGTGAGGGATATAGAATGATTCTCCGGCCTGAATGGACTACTTGAAATTATAGATTATTAGAATTTTGCTATGAGAGGCGGATTTTGCAATCATCAATTTATTTGCAGGTCCCATAAACACTTGTGTTTTTTGATTATAATCACCTTAAATATCTGGAAATTTTTCGTGCTACTCAGGCTTGAATATTTACTGTAGGTACAGAGAACATATCAGTAGACTACTTTCAAAGCTCAAATGTCTTATAGGAGTACGGTTTTCCTTCGGTACAATTTACCCTCAGTACTTGCATACTAACAGTCAAAGGGCGAAATTGCGAAGGTGGTAGGACACATGGCCATTTAATGGAGGTAGATTAAAAATAATTATTATCGCACTTCGCGATATAGATTACCACAACCAATCTAAAGACTTTCCTAATTAGGACGTATGCGACAGATTAGAACTGCCTGCTACCCGGGCTAATGGAAACATAACAACAATCTATAAAATATTCGCATGTTCCAATAATCATATGTTCTCAATCTCATAACCGATGTCTCCTGATACTAGTGTCGTGTCTCAGGCGAACAATGTTGAGAAACCAAAACATTTCCCTGAAAGAGTGCTAGCACACGATTTTATTCATCGTGAAACTCTTCTCATAAAATGGTCTCTTCACTATCTGAGGGATCTCTTTCAGAAACAATGACAACTTAAAGCAGATTTGATCTTGTTAAACCCATCGTCATACACAACTGCACTAAGCTGGACCTCATTGCAATTTCTTTGAAAACTATTATGTTTTGTCTATCATGAGCCTGCCACCTTCTGGAAGGATATCATGGCCATCAATTAATACAGAAGACGAGAAAAACACGTTCATTATATTGCTGTGTCTGCTATCGTTATAAATTCGCTCGCCATTTATCGCCTGAAAGGTGTCATATTGAGTTTATAATTCACATTATTATGCACTGCCTCTATGCACTTATAGCTTTGATTTACTTGTAGTCACCGATTCATCATCACGTTTTGCAGTACTCTCCATTTCAACAAGTAGGTTGGGACTTGGGGAGCTCATCGAATTAGCAGATCTCGCAGGCTTGCCTCTGAAATAGTCTTTATACACACTACTGACAGCCGCATCATTCAAATTTGTAACAAACAGCAGAACCATCAAGACCTTGTTAAGGGATAAATCAGATATAAGCAAAACTCGTTCTAATCTCTTGATGGCGAGTTGGGTCTGTGCGGCAGCATCTTTGGGAAAAGGTCCGTCATGTTTCCGACTCGCGCTTCCGGAAGAAAAGACTAGTCCTTTCCATTTAAAGGCGAGAGAGATTAAAGGGAACCCGGTAGATTCAATATCTTTTCACGTGGTTAATTTCATCAAAAGAAGATGATGATGAAATGCAGCATGATTTGATTGACCCAATTATAGATAGCCTATAAGCACTAAAAAATATCAAGCAACGGAAAAAGCTACAGGAGATTGGAAGCTAAGTGTTTGAACATGTTTGAGAAAGAGCTACCATACAAACTAAGAAACCCTAGTACATCATAGGAATCTTCCGGTCAGGAGCGAGAGCGCTTCCTCTTCTAGACATCCGATCAACACATATGAGAAACAAAACGTTATTGTACTTTTACAGTGATCTCTTGATCCAAGTAAATATGAACGAGTTACATGATCCTAGCACTCAATTCGATTCTGCTACATCCAAAAACGGGAAAGTCCATTTCTACCAAATCCCAAAGAATAGATCATCTATTCCAACAATCACACTTTTATAAGTCATGCGAGTTTGTCAATATTATAAGATCCTAATTGATAGCACTGAGATTTTGCGCCCCAGGAACATAAACTAATGCTCTTTCTGTTCAACTCAAAGTAGTACTTCTTATCAATAAGTGCGCAGAGATAATTTTTTTAAAAAAAAATATGTGGGCTAAGAGGTTCGAACTCTTGCTTCTTACGAAACCACGACCTGAACGTGGCGCCTTAACCACTCGGCCAAACCCACTAGAATTTGTTTAATATGTGTATTTGTGATAAAATCGAAAACATACGGAATCAAACAGGAACAACTCCTCCATTGGCGTTTAGTACCGATCCTGTAGTCCAATGAGCCTCGTCAGAACATAAAAATGCTACAAGGGGAGCAATATCGGTAGTTTCACCAAATCTGTCGGCGGCAGGAGTTGCAGATGCAATAGCTTTCATGATTTCCATAGCAGCAGGGGTGCTTTCCATTAGCATGTCGGTCACAACCGGACCAGGATTCACTGCATTAACCGTACAGCCATATTTCTTACCTAGTTCCAGTGCCCAAACTCTTGTCAGTGCCTCAATTGCTGCCTTTGTAGCTGAATAAACTCCCATTTCTTCACATGCAATTCGAGCATTGATCGACGAAATAAAAACTATACGACTGTTTCTAGAGAGATACGGTAATACTTCTTTGGTTAGGAATACTGGGCCTTTCAGATTAACTCCAATCCGATCATCAAAGACTGATTCAGTCAGCTTTTCAAGATAACCATCGTCCCCAACACCCGCATTATGAATAAGGATATTGATCTTCCCGGTTCCAAACGATAATGCGCTTTCAATCAACCTCTTATGAGACAAAATATCATCAACTTTAGCTTGACAGATCACTGCTTTGCCCCCTGAAGACTTGATTGTTTCGGCGACCTCTAAGGCGGCCTTCTCGCTATTTGAGTAGTTGACCACAACATTGCAGCCAAATCTACCAAGATAAAGTGCAATTTCTTTACCAATTCCACGAGATGCACCAGTAACTATGGCAGTCCGGCCGGTGAAATTATAATTTATTGACATGCGATATTCTAACTCTTATCTAAAGGCTTCAATTCTTTCACAATCTTTGCAGGAACACCTAAAACCAAACAGTTGGAAGGAACATCTTTAGTGACAATTGCTCCCGCACCAACAACCACATTGTCACCAAGTGTAGTTCCAGGTAAGATCACAGAGTTCGCGCCAATCCAGCAATTATCTCCAATCTTGATTGGTCTTGAGTATTCATCTCCACTGATACGAGCAGTAACATCCAAGGGATGTGCGGCTGTCGTGAAGGTTACGTTTGGCCCGATCATGCAATTGTCCCCAATGATAATCAATGAGGTATCCAAGAAGGCTGCATTGTAATTGAGGTAGAAATTATCCCCCACAAAAATGTTGAAACCGTAATCACAGTTAAATGGCGGTTCAACCACTGAGTTATCGCCCACCTTACCAAATAGCTTACTTAAGTAGTCGGATTTTGCCTTTTTGAACTGGTCGAGTGTATCGTAATCCTTCAAACGGATGCTAGCAAACTCAGCACACATCTCTGTGGATTCGACCCTTGCCTTCTCAAGGGGTTCTACGAACGAATCATACATTACTCCTGAGATCATTTTATCATATTCAGGAGTGTCTGGAATATTGGGGATATTTGTTCGGGCAAACTCGACCAGTTCATGGTCAAGATCTGTTCTAGGAGAGACCATTTTAAAACACTTAGAAAAGGGAGCAGCCTTCTGACGTAATCAGTGCCTTGAAAATATTTCCACGAAAAAAACAAACACTTAATCATGTACAATATCAAATCGTATACACCACCTTCGAACGATTCGCGCAATGGTAGTGAGATGCCTGCTATTAATAATGTGCGGGTGTTGCCTCTGGAGCCTGCGGCATCAAGGGATCAGGAAATGCGATTCCTGGAGAACAGGCAGTACAAGGCCGACAATTATAGCTTTCATAATGTTTCCGGTACAAACTTCAAGGGACCTCCTGATGTGGAACGAATCCAGTTAGCATTTGATTCCGGAATCAATGATGAAATAGACTACTACTTGGGTCATTTGGTGTTTATTTCAAAGGACAACCCAGAGATGCTGAAGTTGAAGAGCGGATACGCGTTTTTGATCGAACCTCTATCAGTCTTCTTCAACTGCACTGTGTTTGATCCACTAGCAGAGAACACGGACCTTAATCGTTCTTTGGACACAGCCCTTATTTTGAGAAATTTGGCTCAAGATATAGACAACTCGCAGGCTATTTCAATGAATCTCAAAATCAAAGAGGTCTTGCGCAAGATCGTGAATCACAAGCCAATATTGGATAATCAGTTTACAGATGAAACATATGGTCAATGTAAAGAGCTTCTGAGATACGCTATGGACATAATCGAAGCCATTTCATCTTATTTGGCTCCTGCCCCATTAGAGGATCCAATGTTTCTTTCGCTTATAGACCTACTCAGTACCATACAGGACAGATCTGTGATCATAACTGCTTTGAGATCTTTGAGCAGACTCATGTACAACACCAAGAAGCAAGGAGATGCGGCCGACCATTTGGACGACGAGATTCTCGACAGAGTGGTGTCTTACCTTTCACTAGCAGTGAATGAGGACAATGACAACGATGAACTTTTGGTCACTTCGCTGGACTTCCTTTATCAATTCATTCTTCCTGGTCGTTCTTCGAAGTTATTAGATAGAGATATCAATTGTTCGGTGCTCTCAAGATTTTTACCCAGACTTCTCACCTACAAACAAAGTTACAAGACAGAGTTCACTCAGACCATGCCTACACTAAAGCTGGCTAAAAAGTCCAAAGAGGGCACTCCTACAACTCCTCCAGTTCTACCAGATCAATTAGTGGCATCCCTGAACAGTTTGGTTGAACCTAATAGGGCTACTGCATGGATGAGATGTTCTTATAAGGCAACCGACGAGGGTGACGTCACACAAATATCTCTTTGGAGATCATATGAAGCACAATTCCAGAAATTTGCGGGAGCAAGTTCAAACTTGCGCTTGTTACCTGCAGTGGACTTTATAAAAAATGTTCAGCATGCATTTCCTAACTCCAATGCCATGGTATTGAGTCTGCCTGATGGAACTCGCAAGTTCATCATAAAAGGTATTGAACCAAGATCTGTGGCCGTGGATGTTGATCAAGGAAAGATTGATGCATTAACTGATAGAGCTACAAGCTCCAATGATGGTGGATTTTCTAAACAGTCGTTACAAGAATCTTACCATCCAGTTCAGTATAGTTACAACGACTACTTGAAACCAACTGATATCAACATATCTGCAAGTTTGCTTATTACTGTTTTAATCAGCACCAGTCAAGGAGAACAGCTGTTTGTTGGACAAAAGGAGACTTTGTCCGATTGCCTGCTCAAAGTCCCTAAACTGTTGCCATATCTGTATCAAGCGATGCAAAAATTAGAATATTAATATTATTGCTTCTGTCTCTCCGTAATTTTTGATCTCAGTATATTGTCAACGCGATCCACGACATCGAGTTTCTCGTTAATCAGATTTGAAAGCTTCTTCGCGTCTTCGTCTAATTTGACTAGTCTAGATTGGAAAAATTCCAGTGCTTGGTCTGTACTTTTCTCGACGTAGTAGCCTGTTCCGACGTCTATCAAAAAGTTATCGTTGTTCTTCACCTTTCCTGGAACGTACAAAGACGATGTGAGGGGAACCAAGATCTCTTTGTCATCACTTGAGTTGATTTCTCGCACATTATCTCCACAGTCCTGATATTTAGCTTGTGCTGTTTTCAACGCCTGAAACGAAGATTGTAAGTGTTCAACTTCAGCGTTCAATTGCCGCTTAAATTCTAAGATCTGTTCAGGCTCCAGTTTTGTGAGATCGACTGCGGTGTTAATAATTCTTGAGTCCAACATACCCTTTTGGCTCATGGCGTTTTTGATTTAGAATGAAAAATCTGTCGTGCACTTATAAAGCAATTTAATATTTTATCTAATGGATGCGGACTCTAGTTCGTTCGCCAGTATTCTGGCTAACGTATCTAAGTTACGTGAACAAGAAAGTGGTCAGAAGGAAGATCAACAGGATTCTGCTAGACCAGTTAGTGTGATAAGAACAAAGTCTACTTTTGATCGGGTCATTGACTCTCCGACTCAGTCTGTATCAACTGATACGACCAGTTCAGCTCAAAAGATTATCCGAGGATCAAACGATGAAGACCGTAGGGTCGATGCTTCGCGATATGTAAATCTCAAAAAACAAACATTTGGATCAATACAGGTCAATCAGAACCAAACAGGGAATCCATTACTTCAATCGCTTAAACAAGTTTCGTATGAATTCAATTCAAAAGTGAAGGATGTGGACTACCTAATTAATTCCCATTGCGTGGTGATATTTCTTTCTCTTCGCTATCATAAACTGCATCCAGAGTACATCTATAACAGGATCAAAAAAATCACATACAATTCAAACACCAAACGGCTGAATAGGATTCTCATGGTTTTAGTAGATGTTGACAACTCCAGCGATTCTGTACGTGAATTGAACAAGATGTGCCTTTTCAATGAGCTGAATCTTGTTCTTGCTTGGTCTTTCCAACAATGTGGGGACTATTTGACGTTCATGAAACAATGCGAGCTTAACGTCGGTAATCAATTGATCAGGGGGGGTGCTAAGACAGATACAATCTCAAATGATTCGGAATATTACCAGCGGGTGGTAGAAATGATGACCACTGTAAGGTCTGTGAACAAGACAGATTCTGTGAACCTGATTTCGAAATTCAAGAGTTTCAAAGGCTTGTGCGAGACGGCTAATGAGTACAATTTGGAGGAAGTTCCAGGAATGGGCACTAATAAGATCGAACGATTACTGAAAGTGATTAATGATCCATTTATTTATAAATAAGTTAAATATCGAAGAACGATTTGATATCAAGCTTTTTAGTGCGCAATTTGGTGCGGGTCTTGGTGGTTTTGGGCTTCTTTGGTAGCTGCTCTCTGATCCTCCTGTATGCAAATACACGATTGTCTGCAACTGGGTTTTTGTACCGCGAGTTCCACAGTGCTGAGACATCTGTCTTGGAGGTGATATCAGACACTTTGTAGTCCATCATGATCTCATCATCCCGACAACCTATTATCTCTTTATATTTCAATCCATCCGGTAGAATGCTCGTTTTCGTATCGTGCACGTTTGCCCAGTTAGGATCATTGATCTCCAGGCTGGTCTCGATGTATTCTAATGGTGTGTCTAGAATATCTTTGACAGACGTCAATGAGTTATGTTGAAGGACAATGCATGCAAGATGTTTTACATTACCATTTTTCATGCTGATACTCCAACTTTTCAACATTTGGTCAGTCACATTTGCTTTTGAAACGTTTAGAAAACGAAGATTTGATAACATGTTGAACACAAAACACCCTCGGGACAAATCTACTCCTTGAAGATTGAGAACGACAATGTTGCGGAACTTTAGGTGTTGTAGATCATTGAAAAGAGTGTTCAAAGAAATGTTCCGATAGAACGTTTCAAATCTATGTTTCCGATTAATGGAATTTAGCTCAACGTAAACTCCTCTTTTGTAATTATCGACTGTTTTTTGAGTCACCAACATCCTGTGAGTCTGGAAGTCTGGCATTGTGGAGAAATAGCTAGCGAATAAAGAGAAAATGGCAGGTGAATCCTTCTCATATTTCAGAATAAAAGACCACACTCGTTTCCATATACCCCAGTTGGCGGAAGTCGCCTCAATATGCTGTTTAGTCAAAAGTTCTGCTAGCTGAGCGAGCTGACTAGAGCATCGATTTTTAAGTGATCCTCCATCTTTACTTTTCTGCCATTGCTTTCCGGGAAACATATGTTGATAATCATAAGACATCACATATTCTTGGTCGGTAAATCCAAGATCAGTTGTACCCAGTACATGATTGGAAGTAGTAGTGAGTTCTTGGCTATGTTTTGGAAGCTTGAGATCAAGCTTTCTCCGTTTCCTACGAAATCGCTCCATCGCGACGACGCGTCGAAATAATTTTTCTAATTTGAAAAACTTAACACCTTTATTTTCCATCATACGATGAGTAACGCGATTCTGCCTGCAAGCCTCCAGGCTTTGGTGGTACCAAAGTTTTTGCACAATACGTGGGCAAAGACTTTTTATTGCAAGCCGGAATACTATTTCCAACCTGGCAAAATTGAAGAAATTCAGGAGATTGTCAATTGTGCCAGAAAAGCTGGACGTACAATCATGACCGTTGGATCAGGCCACTCTCCCTCTAATTTGACAATGAGCAAGGACTGGATTGTCAATTTGGACAAATTCAACAAGATGGTGAAAGAAACCCCTTCCTCCGATGGAAAATATACCGACTTCACTGTGCAGGCTGGAATGAGGATTTACCAATTGAACGAATTGTTGGCTACCAAGGGTCTTGCTATTCAGAATTTAGGTTCCATAAGTGAGCAGTCCATTGCAGGGATTATATCCACGGGCACTCACGGATCATCACCATTCCATGGCTTAGTCTCGCAACAGGTCGTGGATATCACACTTGTTGATGGAATGGGGCAACTGGTGAAATGTTCCGCAACGAAAGACCCTAATTTGTTTCGCGCTGCATGTTTGTCGCTTGGAAAGATCGGGTTAATCACACATGTTACTCTGCGTACTGTCCCTCGATACCAAATCAAGTCCAGACAAGAGGTCATTACTTTTGATACTCTGCTAGATAAGTTCGACTCGATCTGGACCAGTGATGAGTTTGTTAGAGTCTGGTGGTTTCCGTATACCAAGAGATGTATTCTTTGGAGGGCTTCCAAATCCGATGACCCTATATCTAAACCTAGACCGTCTTGGTATGGAACCAAATTTGGGAGATTCTTTTATGAATCTTTGCTTTGGATCTCCGTTCACATTATTCCTAGATTGACCCCATATGTGGAGCGCTTTGTATTCTCTAGACAATACGGGATTACTGAGACTTATGGGAAGGGAGATGTTGCCGTGCAAGAATCCGTGGAAGGACTGAACATGGATTGTTTATTCTCGCAATATGTGAATGAATGGGCAGCTCCACTAACCAATGGACCAGAAATTTTGCGTTCATTGGCAGCTAATATTGAGGATGCTGCCAAGGCCAATAATTTCTACGTTCACGCACCAATTGAGGTGAGATGTTCGAACACCACCTGCTCCAATTCAACGGAGGAGCAAGACCTTACGACGAGAACATCGACCTCTCCAGGAGCTATTTATGGTAACAACTTACGGCCGTTCCTTGATAACACTCCAAGACTCAACTGGTCTCCCCAGGAAAATGTCACCAATAGTCAATTGACTCTCTATATTAATGCTACAATGTACAGACCATTCTCTACATATGTTCCTATTGGCAAATGGTATGCTATATTTGAAGAGACTATGGAAGCTGCTGGTGGAAAACCACATTGGGCCAAAAATTTTATTGGCACTGGTGCTAGTGAGTTCAAAAAAGATGGCGAGATGATTGGTTTTAAAGACAAGATGGAAGAATGGTTTGGCGAGGACTTGATCTCGTTCAGAAAAGTGCGCTCAGAAGTGGATCCTGATGGAGTATTTTTGAGCGGTGTTGACTGGTTGCAAATGAATGGAATTGTGAAAGAGGAGGATTTACCAGACCTTGAATAGGCCATTTTCTGAGTGAATTTTATAAACTATGTATCCATGATTAAAAACAGAACACCTGGTCGTCTTGTTTTGAACTTATAGTGCCTGCAGGCCATCCCAATTCTTCGGTGTAATTGAGAATTTGCTTCCTCATCTCCATTGGACCGCAGATAAAGATTCTCTTGTCTGCTTCGGGACTTGGAAGATGCTTTTGAAGGATTTCCTTAGTGACAAAACCCGAATATCCGGTCCATCTAGTTGGTGGTTGATTCAGCACGTAGACAACGTTGAAGTGTGAATATTTCTCAGAAAACTCGTCGAGCTCATCTTTCAAAAGAATATCGTTTTCGGTCTCGTTAGCATAAATCAAAGTGATTTTGGTAACATCAGAAGGGGTAGTGATGATCGAACCAATAACCTGCAACATAGGAGTGATCCCGGAACCTCCTGCAACCATAACAATTTCAGCAGCCATATTAGGTTGATATGACATTCTGCCAACAGGACCTTTGAACTCGACTGATTGACCAGGATAGAGGCCTGCAAATTTCTTAGAAACCTTTCCATCAGGGTACGATTTCACAAGCAAATCAAAAAAACCCTCATCATATTGGTTAGAAATTGGAGTGTAGTATCGCACATATTCTTTATCATCAATAATAAATCTGCATGCCAAATGGTGACCAATAGGAATAATCAATGTGTCGTTTTCACGAGGAAGTTTGAATCGGTAGATAGCCGAATTTTTGGAAACCACCGTCTTTTCTAGTAGCTCATATTTCTGGAACTTGGTACTGCTTAACGAAGGATTCTTGAGCCAAGCAATGGTCAATTGGACAGAGAAGAACACGACTAAGATGGCAATTGAGTAAGGCACATATTCGTAATTCAGAATTGCGGTTCCAAAGATGATCAGTGCAACAGGTATGTAGACACCGTGCAAAGTAGTTGCAGCCAAGTTTTTAGGATCATTCATCACGAGTAAAGAAACGTGAAAATTAGAACTTTTCATTGCCAGTGAAAAATTACGTAATCAGGGGATGAAACGGCAGAGTATAATCGAGAGTATTGATGGTTACTGGTGATGAATAGCATCATAATGGAGGGTCATGCCTTTTTGATACTGGATCCGGGTACAAAGTTATTGAATCGCAGACATTTTAAATGGTTGGTTAAGAATACTATCTGAGTCCGTATGAGAGCGAATCATTGAGTAGAGCAACGATTAAGAGTTCAATTGTACTCGACTAAATTTCCTCATATTCAGTATGCTAACACTGCTTTCAACACCTATACTTTGCTTCAATCAATAGGTTGAGGTCAAATACAATTCATGCGGGTTCACCTCTTATAGATTTGAATATCTTTTCGCTATAAGGCAGCACAAGAATGAAAAGTTTTGGCCTTGACTCGATACACCATAAACATGCATTGTAGATGCTCACAATTAAAACGGCGGTCGGCAATATATTCGGCATACACCTGCCTCAAAGCCAAACCCATTGGTTTTGGTTTGTCAGCATATAAAATCGCGAATGGTATCTTCTCTACCTTGGTAGTGTTCTCTCAGGATCATGGCGATTATAATATTATAGCAAATGCTAATAACATTGATCCCAGACCTCCGCTATTCCCGTGAGCGGTACTCTTGTACACCTGTGCGAACTGGGCCTGGCTATATATTTGTTTCCTCGGTGGTATTTTTAAAGCATCCAAACGAGCAAATTGGAAACTACTTAATGCACTCGATTGCATCCTCTCTTTACTGTAAAATACCCCATATCTACAGCCATGTCTGGTGATTCAAAGGAGTACTACATTGAGAAGACAGTGTCCTCACAAGGTTATAGACATGTTTTGTACAAGAAGCTAGGACACTCAAATGTTCTCTCTGAAAATGGCAGCCTTCCAGATGTAGAATATTTGTACGACATGACTGCTGAGATCTCAGTTGACGAGTCCATAAAAATTCTCGGTCAAGTTCTGGAGTACCACAAAGATGATCCAAATTTCCCACTTGAGGACTACGATTTCATTGAGTTAGTTTCTCAAGGTTACAACGTCGACCTCAAGATGAGCTATCTGGATTGGGAGTTCAATTTAAAAATGTGTGCAGTTCTGAACAAATTCCATTCGCCATATCCTGAAGTTCGCGCTGTGACATCTCCAATCGACGACCCTGACGTCCCTTGTGAAACCATTAGAGCTTATGTACTGGGAATCGTATGGTGTTTCATTGGAACTGCTGTCAACGAATTCTTTGGCCGGAGACAACCTGCCCTATTTATAACGGGTTCTGTTTGCCAGATGCTTGTGTATGCTTGTGGGATAACGGCAGAACAAATTCTTCCTGATTGGGGATTCACTGCTTTTGGGTGCCGATACTCCTTGAATCCTGGGCCCTGGACCTTTAAGGAACAGGTTCTTGCAACAATCATGCTTGATGTTGCCATTGCTGGAATGTATGTGGCTGCCAATTTCTATTTGGAGAAACTTGATATCTTCTACGGAAATAAATGGGTTACCCTTGGCTACCAAATCTTAATATCTCTTGCTACCCAATTATTTGGATTTGGGTTCGCGGGCCTTTTAAGGAAAGTTGTCATTACTCCTGTTAGAGCGCTCTGGCCGACAGTTCTGCCTACTTTGGCGTTGAATCAAGCTCTATTGAAGAAAAGCAAGAAAGAAAATATAAACGGTTGGACTATCACGAGATATAAGTTTTTCTTCATTGTCTTCTCATGCTCCTTCTTGTATATGTGGATTCCAGATTATTTGTTTCAGGCTCTATCTTATTTCAACTGGATGACCTGGATCGATCCAAAAAACTTCAATCTTGCTGTTGTGACAGGATCTATTATGGGATTGGGTTTGAACCCTGTTTCTTCGTTCAATTGGAACATCATTGGCTTCTGGCAACCATTGGCATTTCCGTTCTACACCTATTTGAACATGATGATCGGTACTTTCATTGGATTCTTTGTTATTGTTGCACTTTACTACACGAACCACAGATGGACCGCATACTTACCCATCAATAATAACGGCATCTATACCAATACTGGACAACCCTATATTGTTTCCAGCGTTCTTACAAACGGTAAACTTGATGAGGAAAAATATAAAATATATGGGCCCCCATACCTCTGTGCGGGGAACCTAGTTGTCTGGGGAGCAAACTTTGCCCTGTATACATTCCTAATACCGTGGATTATTGTCACCGAACATAAAGCTATAATGAAAGCAGCGAGAGATACATGGACAGACATCAAAAATTACAGTGTTTTTAAACCAAATGATCCGCTTCCCGTACAGGTGTCCAAGCATAAAGAGGTTCCTCAATGGGTCTTTTTGGTTGTCATGCTTATGGCCTTGGTGTTCGCCATTGTTTGTGTCAAGGTGTATCCTGCAAATACTCCTGTCTGGGGTATATTCCTAGTTCTGGGAATCAATGTGGTGTTTGTGGTTCCATTGTGTCTAATATTCGCAGTTACTGGTTACTACTTCAACTTGAAAGTGCTGGTTGAACTTATCATCGGATATGCTATACCAGGAAACGGGGACGCTCTCATGTTTCTTCAGGCATTAGGTTTTACTATTACTGGTCAGGCTCAACAGTACACATACGACCAGAAAATCGCACATTATGCCAAACTTCCACCTAGAGCTGTTCTGCGCAGTCAATTCGTCGGTACCATTTTCCAAATCATAGCATCATTGACAGCAGTCAATTTGGAAATCAGTCATGTGAAAGGAATTTGTACATACGATCAACCAAATCGATTTACCTGCCCAAGTGAGAATTCATTTTATTCTCAAACGGTGTTTTGGGGGGTCATCGGTCCAAAACGTGTGTTCGGAAAATTGTATCCAGCTCTGCCTTGGTGTTTCCTAATTGGCTTTGTTCTCTCCATTTTGTGTCTGCTGATCAGACAGTATTATCCACGGCACACCCAATGGTTCCAACCTGCCGTAATAATAGGCGGTCTGTTCAACTTTGCTCCCTATAATATGAGTTATTTCATACCAGGCTTCTATGTGAACTATGTCTTCAACCATCACATCAAAAGAAGATATCCTGGCTGGTGGGAAAAGTATAATTATATTCTGTCTTCTGCACTGGATGCAGGAATGGCGTGTAGTGGAATCATTATTTTCCTCGCTGTACAGTATCGCGAAGTTGATCTGAACTGGTGGGGAAACATTATCTCATACTCAGGCACTGATTCGTTTATGGGCCGATTCAGTCTGAAAGACCCAATTATGGCGCAAGACGGGTATTTTGGATTACGAACTAGCGAATATTAAATATGGATCAATTAAAAGTTAATAGTTCTCGAAAGGTATTATACTTCGGATTTTGCCTCCACGGTTCCTTCTCTTTTTTCTAGATCGAAACCGTATTTGGACCGTTTTCTAAGCTTTGGGCCCCAAGCAGTGAAAACCCATGGAACAGGCGCAAGAGCAAGGGAGACAAAAGCAAACAATGACACACCCCAGTCAACCCCCAACCTATTTAGCATCTGGACAGTGAAGAGAGGGAACACAGACGAAACAATATATCTCAAAAAGTTGTTAGCGGCCAATGCAGATGCAACAGAAAGAGGTGGGTAGGACATACTGAAATACGTCAGGATGGAAAAGAAGATCAAAATGAGCGAGAACCCAAATGGCACACCAGCAGCAGTTGGAGCCATCCAATGCACGGAGGATCTACCAGTCCAAGCGAGCCAGAATAGAGCTGGAGGCATGGCAACTGCACCAATCTTGCAAGGAAGCAATCTAGTCTCAGGAGTTGGTGGAAGACGATTCCCTTCCTTGTCTTTCATGCCCACGTAGCCATCAGCATGCTTCTTGAAGAAAATTCGCCTATCGATATAAATGTAGGTCAGTGCACCAAACAAAATACCAGTACCAACACCAAGAAATGGAAGACAAGAGACTCCCAAGTCCATGTGATACTGTCCTCTAAAGATGACAGGGTAGGCCTCAAAGAAACCGAACAAAACTGCAAAAATGAACGCAGTGTACACTGAGAACACAAGCACAATTGGTTCAACAAAGAGCATCTCTATTGGTTTGAGCAGGGTCATAAACACAATAGCCATCAGGAACTGAGTTAATGGCATTGGCTTCTTCATTTTTAACCCTCTGCTCTTGATCCTCTTTCTGAGAATGATTGATTTGTAAGTCTCAGGAGCGATAAACAGTGGGATGAACACAGCAGCAGCAAAAAATAAGTTCACCCACATCGTCCATCTCAATCCTCCCACGACGTGTGGGTTACTAGAGGCCTTGTTTTCGGCCACAAAACCACCAATTATGGGACCAATGACAGGACCGGCGAGTGGGGCCATACAGAACATTGTCATGGCCATACCCAGTTCTTGAAAACTCCAGATATCGGTGATGGTACCACCACCAATTGCAAGAGCAGCAGAAGCTGTGAGACCAGCAAAGAATCTCAAGACAAGAACAGATCCAATGTTCTTCGAAAGTCCCACACCCATGATAAAGAACATGCTTATTGGCAGTGTGCTGCAGTAAATAATCTTACGGCCAAACAGCTCAGAAAGAGGGGCAGCAATCGCAGGGCCAAAAGCAAGTCCCACAAGGTAGAATGTCAAACCAGCCAAACCTAGTGTTTGTGAGATGCCCCATTTGAGCATCATCTCTGGAATCGCGGCAACGTAAATGGAAGAACCAAGGGTAATAACAAGACAGAGGAAAGCAATGGTCATTGTCACCGCCCATTTTTTCCAAGTGGGCCAGTTTGCAGGGTTTTCTGGATCGTCTGGAGAATCCCAACTCATTTCACGGGGATCGTATTCTTCCTCCCCGCCAAGCTGGCCAGATTGGTCTGTTGCATTGGGGTCATCCACTTTCTCGCCAGTAAATTTTCTTGATAATCTTGTGATGTTTGTCGCTATTCTACTGAGTTCTCTGTTCAAATCTTCAGCGTAAAGCTCGGTGTCAGTTTTTGTTCTTTTGAGTGTCTCCTGTGTGGAGAAGACATCATCATGCATGGCTTCAATTTCTTCATCATGTGATTTGACATCGTGCGTGGACACAGGCCTGTTGGAATCGATGTTTCTAGACATTCTGTTGTCACTCAAAGACTCCACAGCAGAGTCGTACATATCCTCAGTCAAGCCCGAAGCCACTGATTGAGAAGAGTTCATTTTCGAGTATAGCCACTTAGACTGACTGATCTAAAAGAACCGTTATGTTCGACAGATTATAGAACTATATTTATGCTTCCATCTATTTTGAAAAACCCTTGCTCCATTTAGTAACATACCGATTTCTTACCGAAAAAGAAATTACACCCCCCATTTCCTGCTAAAACCGAACTGTTCGGGTGCGAAGACTTGGATGATTACGCCGAAAACCGGCCAATTCATTCCGAACTCCCTACAAGCCCACTAAACTATTTAATGTTGTTCGGATTTAAGAACAGGCTACCAGGGTTACAATAAAGCGAGGCTATATCCTTTACATGCATGATATATTTTCCTGTGTAAGGATGTGATCGTGCGTTTAATTCATACTTAATATTGAACCGTTACCCGCCTCACACGCTTTTGCACAGCAAAATCATTAATTTAGTTGCTTGTAAACTAGTAATATCCCTGTTTATACAATGGCTTCAGAAAGCGAAATTTTGGCAACTCTTCCTGACAAGGTGGCTGAGCCTGCTCTTCAACAGACTGGATTTTTGGGTTATCTCACTGATGCCGAGGAGTCTGCTTTAGAGCAACTCCAAAGTTTGTTAGAAGCTGAGGGCTATACTCTCCGCCTTGACAAGCCTTCTTTGCTTCGGTTTTTGAGAGCTAGAAAGTTTGACATCATGAAGGCGAAGGAGATGTTCATGAATTGTGAAGCTTGGAGAAAGAGTTTTGGAGCAGACACTATTCTGACCGATTTCAAATATGAGGAGAAGCCATTGGTTGCCAAGTTTTACCCTCAATATTATCATAAGACCGACAAGGATGGCCGCCCAGTGTACATTGAGGAGCTGGGCTCGGTCAATTTGAACGAGATGTACAAGATCACGTCTCAAGATCGGATGCTGAAAAATCTTGTTTGGGAGTATGAATCGTTTGTCAGATATAGATTGCCTGCTTGCTCGCGTAAGGCAGGAGTTCTGGTTGAGACTTCATGCACAATTCTCGACTTGAAGGGCATTTCCATTTCCTCGGCTTCTCAAGTGTTGTCCTACGTTAGAGAGGCTTCCAAGATTGGTCAGGATTACTATCCAGAAAGAATGGGAAAATTCTACCTAATCAATGCTCCATTTGGATTTTCCACTGCATTTAGATTATTCAAGCCATTTTTGGACCCAGTTACTGTCTCGAAGATTTTCATTTTAGGAAGTAGCTACCAAAAGGATCTTCTCAAGCAAATTCCAGAAGAAAACTTGCCGGTGAAGTTCGGTGGAAAGAGCGACGTTAGTGAGCAAGAGGGCGGTTTGCTCCTTTCTGATGTTGGTCCATGGAGAGATCCCCAATTCATTGGTCCAGAAGGTGAAGCACCAAGAGCATTCCAGGTGTGAACTAAACTTATGTCTTTTTAGTCGATTGACCTTTGATCGACGCGTAACTTCTATAAATCCACGTAATGTCATATGACCATGCAGTAAACGGCATAAGTGTACAAGAACGCGTCCCCTTGTATATGGACTCAGGCTGCTTTGACACACCTAATTATATTTCCTAATTGGTCTAAATCAGTTTTTTTTGCAGTATCGCACATCAATTTTAGAGTGGACAACTTTGGAATTTCGTCTTACAAATTATATAGCAATAATGAGGTCTGAGTTTAAACAGCTTATGATCGAGAATGGTGGGTCCATCAAACTGGATCGGGTCAAATGGGCATACAAGTATTCAGGAAGCGCTGATGATACAAAAGCTTGGAACGAAGCCTCGCTGGAATTGACACCTAATGGAGAGATGATTTTGGATCAGACTGCCGTGATGATCGACAGCCTTCACAAATGCGAAGTGCAGTTATTTAGTCGTCCTGGAGTGGTGAAGGTGACAAGCTCTGATTTGAAAACCGTGTTCATCGAGGCTTATGAGATTGAATTCAAACCTTTGTTAGCTTGTCTAATGATATGGCAAAACTTGAGGCCTCAAGGACTTTACAACAAACATTCATTTCAAGAGTCGATTGTACATGACGAGAACCAAAGGGGTAATGATCTGTTGGTGTGTCGGTTTAAGATCTTTGGACCTAATCCGAACAACAAGAAGGTGAGATTCTATGATCTGCCAAAAACACCGCTCTATCCAGCAGAGAAAGGAAACAACGATGGATGGTTCAGTACAGTGGGATATTTGAGACCTACTGGTTTGCTTGAGTTTTATTGTGAGAGTGATGGAACCCTGCTGTACTCGATGGATATCACTCAATTATACAGCTCGGAAGTTCGCCAATTACACCAATCTGTGTTTCAACATCCGAACATACTATATGTTGGTCAAATAAGTGAGCTTCGGCGCGTGCATCGCTCTTCAAATGAGATCGATACTAATGATGATTGTGAACTTATTGTCAAAGACGGCAGACAATTCTCAACATCAAAACGCATTTTTATCCTCTTCGATCTTGAAATCGATCTTGAAGATTGGTTTGTCACTTTGAAATCTTTTACCAAGATGGAGTATATTGGAAATTCGTTGATGGACACTAGAATGAGACTAGTGAAAAAGTATAAACTGGAGATTGTGGAAGCCAAATTTAGTAGCGATAATCTTATACACCCAGAAGTCAATTTATACATTGAGGTTAACATGTGGAATGGACCGTGGTTCCGTACAGCAATTGTGAAGAACAATGGACAGAATCCTTTCTGGAAAGAGCTCCTCGATCTTGAGCTTCCACCCAATGCTGAATTTTTCAAATTGGTATTAAAGCGCTCCAACAACGAAACAATTTACAACCATATGGAAACCGATCCCACTCTTGGTGGTGCATTTGTTACCCCAGACTTTATGAATGAGCCACAATTGATGAAAAAACTTCCAATCTACGGTAACCAAAACGAGGAAATTGGATTCCTAACCATTAATTTGAACCTGATTGAATCTCACCTTCTGCCTTACGAGAACTACCAATTATTCATTGAGATGCTCAAAATCATAGGAGTAGATGAGATACTTAAATTTGTTCAACCATTAGTCTCTCCTACCACTGTTGACGATATTTCTCAGATGCTACTGGACATTTATCAAGGTATGGGAAATGAACATCAATATTTTGAAAGTCTGATGACATTTGAAATCGAAGTCTTCACTGCCGCCACTGCAAAGCGACGCATTAATGGCTCCAAAGATGCTTTCAATACTCTGTTCAGAGGAAGGACATTGTTGTCAAAGAGCTTGGAACGCTACCAATTACGGTGTGGTCAAGAGTTTCTTGAGAAATTGCTTAGCGATTTCATCACCAAGGTCACTCTAGAAAACCTGCTTTGTGACCCTGATCCAAATTTATATCCAAAGACATACAAAGAACATTATGGAAATCTGTTGACTTATGTTGAAGAATTGTGGGACTTAATATACAGTTCGTCCAACGACTTGCCGGATGAATTAAAGGAGGAATGGAGAAGATTGAGAAACAAGGTGGAGATGGCAGTGGAACCTGGCGATACAGAAACTTCGTTGAATGCACTGAGTTCGTTTGTGTTCTTGAGGTATATCTGTCCGGCACTTTTAAACCCAAAGCTCTTCAATTTGTGTAAAAATCACCAATTGGGAAGAGTGTCAAAAACTTTGACTTTAATTGCAAAAGTTCTTATGACTCTTGGAAATCGTTCGCTATTCTCATACCACAAAGACCTCATGCTTTTAGATCTGAATGACGATTTCATCGAAAAACACAAGAGTGAACTTTCTACTTACTGCGACCGTATCACGGGAAGAAAAATGGACTTTACACCAAAAAGATTAGAGATGAGCGATTTGGTCGAGAGACCTTGTCTGAACGTGTCAGAGAAGATTCTCAGCGAATTACCATCAATGCCATATCTCATTGACAATTACTTGAAAATTAGTGAACTGATACTCCTATTGGACATTCACAATCTAAATAGAAAACTGGCTCCTGAAACAAAGAGAAAATCTGCTTTCAGTGACATCAAGTTTGAGATCCTGGGAGCCGAGGACTTTGATTTTGGTTCTCGAGACTTCATCAAGACCTTGCTTGAAGACGGAAATGACGAGCTAAATCAATTGATTTTGGAGAAAGAAACAATAACCATAGATGATTTAAAGGACCAAGCATCAATGTTAATGACCAAGACCAAAATTTTGGAGGCTGAAATCGAGAAACCCGAGACTCCAAGGATGCTTGGTACCGAAAAGTTTGCTGAATTTGCAGAAAACGTGTTACAAACTGTCAACGTTGATGAGAATGACTTTATTGTTTACGATTTGTCTATGCAAACTAATGGTAGCTTAGGCTCATTTCTAGCTAACCAGACCACTCCAAAGGTGACCAAACGTTCTTCTAAAAGCCAGATGATCAAATCATCTAGTTCCCAGTCCTTTGTGACTGTCCAGAACAGTATTTCTTCTTCTAGCCTCTCATCTCCAAAGAAAGTGCTACAGAAACTGTTCAAACGCAAGTCTTTAACTTCATAAAATAATTCAAGCGCTCCTAACCGGGAAAAAGTATCAAATAATTTTAATTTAATATCAAACCATAAAAATGGCTAAAGCTTATCCATGGTATACTAGGGTGACCGATATTGCACACCGTGTGACCGTTTTAGGACTTATTGGGTTTTCCGTTTACATGACTGTTAACGTGGGATACACGCTATACGTGACCGGAAAAGAAAATGAAAGAAGATTGGCTTTGAAGAAGGAGATGCAGGCTAAACAAGCTCAACAAAATCAACAATAGTGTACATAGGTCGATTAATATATACTCGTTTAGGAACTAGTATTGGTAGTCTTTCGTTTCTTTGCTGTTTTATCAGTACTTGATTTTCGTTTTTTGCGGGACTTGAGAGAATGCGAGAGGCCTTGCTCCTCAAGGCACTTTATTCGCTGTTCAAGGGCTTCAAGGGTTTTTGAATCAGGATCGATCTCGATCACATCTCTGTTGCAGAAGTCCTTGTTACAAATCGGACATTTAGTCAAGATCTCTTCGCCGGGCTTGGCCGATGAGAGAAGCTGTAACAACAGTGTTCTATTCATTGCACATCCACATGGTACTATGTATGCAAATTTAGGAACCGAGGTGGATGTTATGTCATATTCAATCCCTGCTAAATCACAGCGAAGGGAGTTTTTGTTCAGATTGATGTTGATCTGGACCACATCCTTGAGTGATTGGATGTGTTTTTCTTTCTGTTCATTATCTTTGTTCAGTAGAAACTCCAAAACAGCTTCCTTATTGAATAGTTGGCCTTTGTAATCTGATACTATTGGGCTTGCCAATTTTTTGTTTGAAAGTTTGCAAACAGTGAAGGATTTGAATTGTTTGGGCCCTTTTTTATCTGACTCGGAAGCATAGAAATTTAGGATCAATTTCCTTGAAGGAATGGAGCCACCATCATTCTGAATGTTAGTTATCAAAACGTTTCAAAACACTTACCCCCATGATTATTGTTACAAGAAAAAGTCAAAAGAGATATTTTGAAAAAATAAGTCTTTATCAAGTAAATATGAAAACATACAAGCGAAATGTAATGCAACTAAATAGCAAATCTAATCTAAGTGCTCCTTGATTAGTCGATTAATTTTGGAAAGTTTGGCCTCCGAAAGTTCCTCTCCACTGACCAAAGGCTGTCCATTGACAAGCAAAAGCGGAAGCTTATCAACCTTAAAATAGCTCATCAAAAACTCCTTAAGAGCGTCGTTGTAAGGATGTTCGTTCACATTCATAAGGATTGGTTCACCCCACATATCATCTATCATGCTTTGATATCTATGAGTGATTTCGTCGACAATCAGCACTAGTTTGGACACCAGTGATATAGCCTCCACTTCTCTCTGCAGTACAACAAGATTTTTTTTCTTCTTATCGGGTTCTCCCAGGAGAGACAATTTTGTATCGATCGCGTTGCTCAAGGCATTGTATTCATCTTCATATGATGCGTGGCTATCCGAGACAGCTGGATTGTGATTCTTGTCGAGGATAAATGATTGTGGTCGTAAGGTTATTGCTGTCGTGGGATGACTATGAGGGTCCTGAAGCTGCTTTTTAACACTAACGAAAACAGTGATGAAGCAAAGCAACACCAGCATGTACAGCAGTACACGATTCAACATGTTGATCTTACGTGTAGTGGATGAATCCTTGTTTTTTTCAAGGTCTGTCCATTGGGAATGATACATTGAAATGCGGAGAGACTAATGGGCTAGGAAAATCTTTATATACACACTATCAAGAATTGCTCGCAGGCTGACAATAATCGCCTAAGTCCCGTAATAGCACTATCTGCATTGAACAAATTGAAAACAATGCAAGACGCAACCTATTGCTTCCTTTATCTTCCGAACGAGAAGACGAATTTCCCGATTGAGACGACTTTCGTTAGAATAAAGGGCTTGTTGACACGATATTTTCGCATTGTCATTCGTAATTCCGTTTTCAATAGGCGAATGCGGCTGTGAGGAATATATTACCTTTCACAAAATCTCGCAGCTGCAGGGTTATGCTGTGATAGGTCAAATTTCAGATCCTGGGTCGATCGACCACACAAATCGTCCCGTGTTTGTTTTTGGTGTAAACAAACTCTTATCTAAGTCCAATGTTCTCTTCCTCGCAAGGAAGATCCAACTTGGAGAAATCGAAGCAGTCGAAGCAAAGTACTTTGGCATCTTTTTTCAACTCGTCCAAGCCACGTCCAAAACCAGACTCTGCTCTCCCCTTCTCGATTCTCAATGTCAAACGGACCGCGTCGAGTGATCTAGAGCCACTAAGTGAAAAGGAGAATGATTTGAAACGTTCCAAAATCGACCGTTCATTGTCGTTTGGAGAGTTTGGACGTGTCGAGACATCACAATCACCATCCAAACCCTCAAGCTTTAAACATATGAAACCTATTGAGAAAAGACAATTTGAAAATACAACAATAGATGTGTCAGGACACCAAGAAATCCAAGTAGTGAGACTCAACAAGTTGCAAGCACGCAAACCAGCGTCTGTTTCCCGTCAACGGGCACTTCCGTGGACTAATATGAATCTCAAGAAGATATCTAATCCACGAAATCAAAACAAGTCTGCATCTCAAGGTGGTAACGGTTTGTCACAAGCCCTCTCTGTTGAACAAAGGAAGGTTGTCGAGATGGTTCTATACGAACGTAAGAACATTTTTTATACAGGTTCTGCAGGAACCGGTAAGTCGTATCTGCTACGTGAGATAATCCAACGCCTTAAAAGAAGATATGGGTCCAGTTCAATTGCCATTACTGCATCTACAGGATTAGCTGCTACAAATATTGAAGGGACCACCATAAACAGGTTTTCTGGTATTGGGTTAGGCTCGGAATCTGTTAATAAACTTGTCAGCAAGATCAAAAGTAAACGTTCAGTTGTGGATAGATGGAAATCAACCAAAGTCCTCATTATAGATGAGTTATCTATGATTGACTCCATATTTTTCGACAAGCTGAACGAAATTGCCAAGCAGATCAGAGGAAGTAACAAGCCATTTGGAGGGATTCAACTTATTCTAACAGGTGATTTTTTCCAGCTTCCTCCAGTGTCTCTCAGTAAGACGGGAGGCTCGAAGTTTTGCTTTGATGCCGTTAGCTGGAAAGAATGCATTGATGAGACTATTCTACTTACCAAGGTTTTCCGTCAGAAAGATGATTCAGATCTTATAGAGATGTTGAATGCCTTGAGAGTTGGAAAACTATCTGATGTTATTAAACAGAAGTTCAAGAAATTACAAAGACCTTTAAATTATGCGGATGGTATATATCCTACCGAATTATATCCGACAAGGGAGGAGGTTGATCGTGCCAATCTTGAAAGATTAAATTCCCTTCCTGGACGCGTATATCCATTCCACAGTCGTGACACCATTCCACCTAATATTCCAAACCCAGCATTTTTAGTCAAACAATTGGATGGACTTATGTGTGCAAAAACTTTGCAGCTGAAAGAAGGCGCACAGGTGATGTATTTGAAAAACGATCTCGAAGATGCCCAATTGGTGAATGGATCGATCGGTAAGATTGTTTGTTTCTGTGATGTTACACTTTGGACTTACTTTACCACCAAATTTAAAGAGTATGAAAGACCAATGCATATGGATCTGTTATCGATGGCTTGCCGGTTCACTGGAAATGAACCTTCTGCTCAAGATGAGGTGATGTACCAAGAATTTGTGGCCACTAATTACTCAGCTCCTTCTCAAGTTGAACTTGCTAAAGATATGATTAGAATGGCCAAACATTCAAAGCTAGCTGAAGTTCTACCGGTTGTTAAGTTCTCGCATAATACCTACAAACTAATCGAGCCAGTCCCATTCTCTCCCGAGTCCAACAGTGAGCTAAGCCGCGAACAATTACCCATTCTTCTTTCTTGGGCTCTTTCCATCCACAAGTCTCAAGGTCAGACTTTGAAGAGAGTTAAGGTTGATCTGACCAAGATCTTCGAGAAAGGTCAGGTTTATGTTGCATTGAGTAGATGTGTGGACACCAAGAATCTGGAGATTGTCAATTTTGACGAGAAACGGATTCGGGTTAGTGACGACGTGGTGCGGTTCTACGAAAACTTAAAACAGATTCAGTAATGACATAATCAAATATTTTTCTATATTAGGGCGATGTGGATAGTGGACTTTTCTGAGGATGGAAAGACGCATCTGCTGCTTCCTGGGAAATCGTACTCACTGGGACGTAAGAAAGACGCCGACTTCCATGCTCCTCACAAATCTATATCTCGACTGGAACTTTCATTCAAGGTACAAGGGGAAACATTTGAGGTGGTTAATGTGTGTCCTCGACCCAAATATGGAGCAATTGAAGTGAATGGAGGCATTCTTGAGTTTCAGCAAACATTGAGATTCAATAGTGATGTGGGAAAGGTTATCATTCAAGGCAAAGGTTTCACTACAAAGATATTTTGGCGAGATTTCATTGTAAATGAAGCGTTCTCTCAATTGCGTGGACTTGCAACCATTCGCGACACTGGACTAACTCATTATATTACCAGAGATACAAATATTATAGGAGATCTTGTGGAAATCTGTCGAATGAACTCAAGGGTTCGAATATTGGAGCCTGTTTGGCTTCAAAATGTGAACTTCCAAGGATTGGAAGCAGATTTTGAAAGTTATTGGAACGAAGACAGATTACGGCTGGTTTCTGTTGGGAGAACATTGGAAGAACTCCTAGGAATTGAAGGAATAGATATACAGAAACCCAATCCGACAGATAATCTGGTATTTTGTTTCAGTTGGTATAAAGATGACGGGTTGGGATTTCAAAGGGTTATCGATGAAAATACTCCAATAAAGCAATTGTTGAATTTTGTGCCTGATTCTGATCAGGACATGGACGACATTGATGAGGTACAGGTCTTTGATTCAGATAATGAGGAGCCTTTGCGGAGTCCGAGTCCTGCAAAGGCTAAAAGGCAAATCGGTGGTCTGGGATCTTCACAGAGATATTTACCCAATATTCAAGATTTTGAAGTTATCAGGAAGGATGACAAGAATGATGACAAGAATGATCTTTCACAGGAGAAAAATAGTTTTCAGCAGATGTTTGGATCGGGCAAGAATGTTTTCTCGGGTATACAACGTGACTCTTCTGAAGAGTCGGTATCTAATTTTGCTGTTGAAGCAGCTCCCGAAAGCAATGAAGAACGTCCAAAAACCTCAGATACTCCTCTGGTAGATATCATTAAAGAAGCTAAACGTGTTAAGAAGGATAGTCAACCGGAAGAAATAGATCACCCTGTCCTTCCTGCCAAAGTGACTAAAGTGGATATCCAAGTAAAAGAATTCCAAGCTACTCAATACTCTGGAGATAATCCCAAATGGAGCGGAAAGAGAAATTATTCCAGATTTCGCAGAAAGCATGATCTCTATAAACAGGATGTTGTTTTTGATGCAACTGCCTCGTTTGTTTCCTTGAAACCTTCAAAATACAATTCTGCTCTAACTAGAGAAGGTATACAATTAGAGACGGAAAATGATTCAATCCCCGAGCTTGATCAAGAGTTTGACTTCCACAGTCGAAAGAGACAACTAGAGAGACGTCCAGTACGCAAGTTCCGCAGTACCTTAGATGATGACGACGATAATATTCCTGTATTCAAATCCACCAGGATCAAATAATGATGCACGTGACTATCTTGGCAGACCAGCCAATAACGATTTTTTGTATGGCATGATAATTTATTTTTACGAGCTTATGAGTGTGATATTTAAAAGGTTGAAATGCACTCACAAGGCGCTGTCTCCATCACAGAATGCTTATTTGGATCGAGTCGTTCGAGTTGATCAGGCTGGTGAGCTTGGAGCCGACCTTATTTACGCGGGACAATACATGGTGTTATCGCACCATCCAAAATTGAAGCCCGTCCTTAAACACATGTGGGAGCAAGAGGTCCACCATCACAAGACGTTCAATCGTCTTCAAGTCCAGCATCGGGTTCGTCCGTCACTACTAACGCCATTGTGGAAGATTGGAGCATTGGCAATGGGGTTGGGAACTGGAATGCTGGGTAAGGAAGGTGCTATGGCATGTACCGAAGCTGTGGAAACCGTGATAGGAAACCACTACAATCAACAATTACGTGTTCTAGCAAATGGATTTCAGAACATTGAGGAAACAAATAGCGCAGAGAAGTCTGATTCAACAGATATAGAAGGCCTAAAGAAAACCATAAAGGTTTTCAGAGACGAAGAACTTGAGCATCTTGACACTGCTATTGAGCACGACTCCAAGCAGGCTAGACCATACTGGTTACTGACAGAGACCATCAAGCTCACATGCAAAGCTGCCGTCTGGACAGCAGAACGAGTGTAGTTGGTCATATTTCACACCAGGTCGTTGTATATGTTTAAGGCTTCCAAAACTTCAGGCCCCAGATTTTTATGATTAATGAACTCTTCGACTGATATTAAGTCGTTTGAATTTTGTAGATCTTTGCCAAATCCTACCCACACCTTATTTGCCTTGAGTTCTGGTGTTGCTTCGTCCTCATCCAGTCGCACTGTACTGCTCCCCACCATCCTGTATATACTTCTAATCACTGTCAGGAGATCATCATAGCTTATGGTACCATCTTGGTCTGTGTCGTATATATTGAACGACCATTTCAACTTGTCTTCAAGAGATCCACGGGATGCTAAACTTAACGAGATCACGAAACTACGGAAATCAATATACCCATTCTTGGCCGTATCAAATGCCTCGAATGCATACAAAGAGAACTCAGTAGCATCGCCAAATGGATAGAATTGCTTATGGATCTTGATGAATTCATCTTTTGTCAGCTGTCCGTTGGGCACGTCTCTACGAAACCCTTTGTACCACTGTTGAAGCTCTCTTGCAGAAAATTTTGTTTCCTGTCGAAGAGTTGAGATATCCTCCTTGTTGAGCTTACTGATCTTCTGTCCCATGGGAAAACAAATAACGATACTAAAATTATAACTAAACACTTAATTCTCGAATTTAGCGACGCGTCGAATTATTTTGGGACTGTCAAGATATCACTGATACAAATCAAGAAAACACCTAGAAGAGCCCATGATTGAACGCGATCTTGCTTCCCTCCAAATCCGATAGCACTGGTTATCATTTGGAATCCAATGAATGTGAGAAATCCGGACGTGATGGCTAACAAGGAGCCAATTAGCAAAAGATTGGAGTCTAGATTTAGATCCAGATCTCCTCTAAAAACATACCATCCCACCAAAGCACCAATCGGTTGTGCTAACGCCCCCAACATTCCACTAATCAGGAACGCCCGGAATTTGCTGTTCAGCGCAATACAGAGTGGTAACGTCATGGTCAAACCCTCGACAAAATTGTGGATGAACATTGATAGGAAAATTGAGAGACCTAGTTGGGGGTCTGCTTGAGATGTCGAGTACATTATGAATCCTTCCGGGAACTTGTGGAGCGAGATTGCAAGGACAGTTTGTAGTCCAATAGAAAGCAATTTAGACAATGGAGTCTGGATATGATGGTGATGGTGTTTGGTAGGTAAGGAATCTTGATGGTGGTGGATATGACTATGAGAATAGTGGTTTGGAAGAGTCTCAGTAGCGCTATGAGAATGCGATGAATCATCATTGTGGCTCTCATTGGTAGAGAAGAGCTTGCTATTTTGCAGAAGAGGAGAATTGACTTCCAATTCTGGGAATTTGGCACATATTTCGCTCTTTTGCACTATAAGTTCTCTTTCCTTATTGAAGAACATCAGGTTCTCCTCGCTCGGTAGTGTACAAAAATGAAGTTCTTCTTGATTAAGGACTTTTCCGTCATGCAAGTTATGGCGAGCAATCAATTCATCTTGACAAGCATCAATAGATCCAAGACATTCACCCTCTATGAGTGTGCCTTTAATTGCCTTCACAGAAAGATCAACCAACGAAAGCTTTTTCTGTTCGATCAGTGGTTTGTGTTGAGAAGTTGCTAAATATGAATGGTGAACGTGAGAATCATGAGAGCTGGTATCACTGATTAATGGCACAGTTTCATCTTCTGGCTCTTCATCATGTGCTCCGGTTTCTTCATCGTGAACGCAATGGACGACGCTTTCGTTCGTAAACAGATGAATGCCAAGATTAAGTAAAGAACACAGTAATATCCCGGTGAAGAACATTGCCACTAAAACTCCCTTTAATAGCTGCACATTGTGATCGAATCTCTTAATCTGATGCATATAGTTTCCTGCACTAGGTAGAAGCTTGTAAAGTGAAGTGAACAACAACGTTCCGGAACTTAAGGACAAGGAGGCAACCAGGAAGGGGGTGTTCTTCTTTATTTCAAACGGATGTTTGCGGAAGAGTTTGGGGAAAAGAAGACGATATAAGGTGTCCAAATATACCACAGAACATCCCAGGAATGTGGTAATCGAGGTGAGAAATACCAATATCCACCCTTGATCCAAAGTCATGAGAAATGTAATAAAGAAACTGAACATTTTTTATAACTTGTACACGATTTATAGAACGAGTAACAATATATGTACACGCCATTAAAAAGCAGAACTTGATATATCTTAACTACCCACAAGAGAGAAACTACGATGTAAACTATCTAATCCATATAAACCACCACTGTAAATCAGTCCATCATTCAGAAACATTACTATCTATCTATATTTCAACAACTATCATCATTGAAATCAGTTGTCCCTATCGTCCTTTCATCATTTTGATGGTGATATCCGCATTTTTTCAGGCACTCCTGTAAAAATACTGATACGCTAAAAGTACAGTGGTGGTCAATTCTACTAAAAATTTTCCCAGAGTTTTTCCAAATTGCAATTTACTGTCTCTGCTCAGTTTTCCCATTCATTAGCCCGATTAGGTAATTTTTTCAAAATCAAAACTCTCCTTCACTATGATATAATTGATACGGTCGGCCTCCAAAATGGTCTCAGATGGGTGACAAAGAGCTTTCTGGGTCCCCAGTGACCATTGATTCTATTGAGACTCTTTCAAAACCATTGAGTCCTCGACAGAAGACAGGATTTTTCACATTCGTCAAGCTAAAGGATCTCTGGCTACTGATTCCTGGAATCACGTTCAGTATTATTTCTGGCCTTGTTCCTGCCGCAGTGACAATCATGTTGGCCAATGTCTTCAACAAATTGCAGCAGTTCTCCCAAGGCAAATATTCCTCAAGTTCCGAGTTCATCTCTGATGTCCAGTGGTATTGTTTTGGTGTAATATTTATTGGTCTCGGAGCTACCATATGCAATTGGATTGGACTCGCACTCTTTTTAGGATTTGGAGAACTTCAACAGAAACGATGTAGAAAGTTATCATTTAACCTCCTACTTCACAAAGATTATGGATGGTTTGACAAAAGTATAGATCTCAATTCTCAATTAATTCAAATGAACAGATGCATAGAAGAATACAGATCTGGTATCGCTGAATGTCTTTCCATGGTGATCAAATCTCTTGCCAGTATGATTTCATTACTGCTAATAAGTTTCTATTATTGTTGGAGGCTGTCTTTACTGGTGTTAGCTACCATTCCTGTCATAGTTTTAGTGACTGGTGTTTTGGGCAATTTGATTCAAAGACATGCCAATTTTGAAAACGAGTATTCCACTCAGGCCATCAATATATTGGATTGGAACTTATTGAGTTACATGTGGATAAAAATGTCCGATGCTACTAGATTCGAAAAACATCGACTCAATCAGGCTTCCAAAAAAGCCTCCATGAGCTTTATTCGCTCAAAGTTCTATTTCAGTATCAACGCTGGACTTGTGAGGTTTCTTGCTTTGATGATGTTTGTTCAAAGTTTCTGGTATGGTTCATTTCTGGTTCTTCGATCACTAAATTCTAGTGGAGAGGTTATTTCCTGTTTTTACTCGTGCTTAAACGTTGCCCGGGTGTTTTCGTCCATTTCTTCAGAACTCGTCATGATCAGTCTAGCGAGGACATCTCTCAAAAAGGTGATGGACACAATTGAATGGACAGCTGATTTAACAAACAAGGGATTCATTCCCAGACATAGCATCAACGGAGAGATAAGAATTTCGCATGTGTCATTCAAATATCCAGCTAGAGATATATGGGGACTTGATGATGTCTCACTAGAGATCCCTCCCAACAACATGACGTTTCTTGTTGGAGTCTCTGGCTCGGGGAAGTCCACCCTGACTTCACTTCTCCTTGGTCTCTATCAATTTGAGGGTGTCATTACATTAGATGATTACGATGTTTCCAGACTTGATCTGCATTGGCTGGCCAATCAAATTACTCTGGTTCATCAACAGTGCACCATTTTTAATGGGACTATACGAGAAAATCTAATCATGGCTTCAAATCATCAAGTGACTCCCAAATCTCTAAAAGATGCTATTTATTTAGCAAGTCTTGATCAATTTATATGCGAACTTCCAAAGGGACTGGACACCATGTTGGGAAATGGGGAGGATGGTATACTGTTAAGTGGTGGTCAGAAACAACGTCTAGCAATTGCTCGTGCGTTTCTTAGAAACACACCAATATTGATTCTTGATGAGAGTCTATCAGCTGTTGATTACAATCAAAGAATGACAATTATTGAACGTCTCAAGAAATGGAGACGCGGGAAAACAACCATCATCACTACTCACGAATATTCTGAGATTGAAGCCAGTGATCATGTTGTCTTAATGGAGTCGGGAAGAGTGGTTGATCAAGGTACAAAAGATCATGTTTTTGCTGGGAGAGCTAGGTTTTCTGTGCTGGAACCTCAAACAGGAATCTTGGATCCATTCAATGAGACTGAAAATGCTGTTGATCAGGAGATCAAGGACACAGATGATCTAGAAGGGCAATCAGCTTCTGTGACCAGCTCATTACAAGTATTCCTTCAATTGTGGGAGATGATTGAATTATCATGGAAATTATCCTACATTTCAGGCAATTTATTGACCGTCGTTAATGCTACAATGACACCGTTGTTTTCTTTCTTTCTTTCCAAATTGATCCTGGGGATTGTCAACATCCATGAATCTGTTTCTAATACATACACTGTGAAATGGTCAGTCATTTTGATGGTGGTTGCAATATTTGATGGTTTTACCTTTTTTGCTTCCAAATTCATTTTGAACAAAAGTGCAGAGCTGATGATGACTATGTTGAAAGAAAAGACATTTGAAAAGATTCTTTGCCAACCAGTGGACTGGTTCCAAAAAGAAAGTGCGTCTACAATCTCTTCTCTTCTAATCAATGATACTAGAGATCTTCGAGCTGTGGTTTCCGACTTCCCGAGCCAAGTTCTGGCCATTATTGTTCTGTTACTTATTGCTTTAATTTGGGCATTGGTGGCTTCTTGGAAACTGGCTTTGGTTGGATTCAGTTTTGCTCCCTTGTCATTGTTATTTTCCATGCTGTTTTCAACTCTGCTTCAAAAATTCGAAGACGCTTACAAAACTTCAACCGACAACTTGGAATCCATGGTCCATGAATCTGTTTTAGGTATGAAAACAGTTGTTTCACTTAATCTCCAAGATTACTTTATGGTCAAGTTTAATATGGAGATGGAAAATGTGAAAAAGATTGGGATGCTCAGGGCAATTGTCATGTCCTTGGTAATCTCCATCCCTAACATTGTCATCTATGTTTGTCAAGCGATCATGTTATATTATGGGATCAAACTGGTAGCGGAAGACAGAATAACACTGGTCCAGATGATGCAAGTGTTTACGTTGATAATGTTTTCCGTTGGATACATCTCCTCGTTGTTATCTTCTGCTCCCAAATTAAATAAGGGATTGGGTGCCTACACAAAGATTTCCAGTCTTCTTCGACTCTCAAGTAGAGATTTTGATTTTGATAATGCCAAGGATCCACACATTGTTCAAAACAAACCCCTCTTCCAGTTCCAAGATGTCAACTTCTCTTACCCAAATGGAAAAGCTCTTGTTCTTTCAAATTTGAATCTGTCTATTTATGCCAATCAGATTACATGTCTTGTCGGAAAAACTGGATGTGGAAAGTCAACCATACTCAACTTACTCTTCCGATTGTACACGGTTCAACGAGGAGTTCTCAAGGTGGGGAACACTAATATTAATAAACTCAATCTCGCTGGTCTGAAATCGACCATCTCGGTGGTTACCCAGAATCATTACTTCTTTGATGGCACAATCGAAGAAAACTTGCGGTACAATCTATCCAAACCGGTCTCTACCGCGCAAATATATGACGTGTTGGAATTGGTCAATATGTCAAAGTTTGTTAAAGGTCTTCCAGATCAATTGGATACTCGAATTGGTGGATCCTCAAATTTGCTACTTTCAGGAGGACAATTGCAACGTCTTTGTATCGCTCGAGCTTTAATCAGATCACCTAAAATCCTGATTTTAGACGAATGTACCGCTTCCTTAGATCCTGAAAACACTCACAGAATATCAAAACTTTTAGTTGCTTTGAAGAAACACTTGACTATCATAATCATTAGCCACCAAAAAGAATTGATGCAAGTGTCAGACTCAATTGTATTTCTAGAAAGAGGTAGAGCTATGGAAAAAGGAACATACAATGAACTCATTACCAAAAAAAGCTTACTATATCAGCTTATGAACTAAGAACATTACTTATTTGTCTAAATGAACACAAATGTATGGAACCTCAACATCTTCCTCTTGCTCATCTTCGCAACAAATTTCAAAAATCAAGGTTTTTTCGTGGTCGGGAACTGGCTTCTTAGACACTGTTTCAATCAACTCAGTCAATTTCATTGGAAGTCTTGGCTTCAGCTTGCTAGGCGGATGGAAAGAACCAAATAATAGAGAAACACCATGGGATAACATGGTAATTTCAAGACCCTCCTTCTCTTTGAAATGATCAAGCAATTCTTGCAAGGTGATATCACCGTGAACATCAAATCTGTCCCAAATCTTGTCAAACTTCTTTCCATTATACTGGTCTGATGGAGACTGAATAGGCTCAGAAAATCCAAAGAATGGAAGAGCTAAGTTCACAAATCCGTTCTTATACTTTTCAATATCAGTTTTTCCATCAACCACTTTGTAGAGCTCAAGACAGATCAAACCAGTAACCGCCGCAGTGGTAGTAGCAATAGCCGGAATGATCTTTCCGGCAATGAACTTGGTCTTCGACCTGTCGGCAGTGTCAATGTGGTAGTTCAAAGCTCTGCAGTTTGAAGCAGCAGTAATGAACTCAATATGATGGTTAGTATCATCATCTTTTTCGAATTCAACCGCATTTAATCTGTAACCAGCCAGAGATGAGGCAGTAGGCAAAGAAGCAGCAAGTCTCTCGATTGCACCTTGGTCCATCATCATGTCGGCATTAGGGTCTGGGTCATTGTCATTGGCCTGGATTTTAACATTAGATTTTGGACTGAAGGGTTCCACATGTAAACTGGAAAGCACAGAGGCATAATGTGATCTTTCTGGCTCGCTCTGATCTCCTTTCAGGCCATACACAAATGCGAGTAAATTTGCACCTGCAACAACATAATGGAAATGGTCGTCGTTATTGATGTCAAACACCAAAGGATCTGGTGCTCGCTTTGGGCCCGACCAGAATGGTGCACCCGAAGAGGTCACAGCGTCCTTAGGAAAGTTGTATAGCAATTGTTGTATCTCATGGTTGAAGGTTTCTTCAAATTTGTTTCTAGCCCACTTGATGCAATCATCAAAAGTGTACGGTCTATCTTTGGTCAAGTAAGCACTAACTGATTCCAAAATACCCTTCACATCTCCACTCTGCTTCAAAGTACTTTCCACGAAGTTAGGTTGGGAGAGATATAGGTTTACATTCTCTGGTGCATCAGAGAAGTAGCCTTGGAAGAGAGACTTCGCCCATGCAATGGTGTGGTCAATCTTATTTGGGAAAGATCTTAATGTACAGAGCGGAATCGATTTTTCAGGTGGGTCTTGAGATGAAGAATAAGATTCAGTCAAGTTTGGAATGATAACCTGGGTGTTACCCTTGGATCCCAAAGTCCCGGATTCAAGAAGTGGTTTTTTGAAAAAGACACATCTTCTGTCAACGTAAGTTCTGGCTTCAACGTTATCCAGCGCATTTGTAACAAAGTCAAGGTTATCCCAGAAGTTGTTATCAAAAATATTTTCAGTCTCGGGACCGACCTTGTCAATTTTCGAGTCTATCTTTCCAGCAAGATCAGGGTTCATGACACAGACAGCTTGGGCTGCAACCTCAGACTTGTTCTTACCAACATCCTTTGGTCTGAACAAGAATTGTCTGTTCAAATTAGATTTTTCAATAGAGTCGTTGTCCGTCAAAAATATTTTTCCAGAAGGGCCACTTCCTAGACCCATCATAGCCCAGTTCTTCAACATTTCACAACCAATTGCACCAGTCCCAACCAAGAATACCTTTAGGTTTGCAATCTTTCTCTGAAAGTGCAACCCAAGAACGGCGATCTGACTATCGTATCTGGAGTTGATCGGCTTGCATGTCTCCTCAGTACGGATGTATTGCTCATCTTCAGGTAAAGACTCAAGGGAGTCAAAATAAAGCCATTGTTTAGTTGGAGTGAACTTACCTGAACATGCCTTGAGTACTTCTTGTGCAATCAGGCCACCATAAAAGGCAACCATCGCTGGAAGTTCACCTCTGGCTCCATATGAGAGTTCTTTAATTAAGTTCTCATCAACCTCAGCTCCTCCGAGAATATCAGGATGCTTCACATTTAAAGCCTTAACTAAAGAAACAAGTGTTTCCGCATCAGACTCAGAATGTGGGTTTGGCAGTCTTTCATTGGATTTCTGAAACTCATGGAGGGCCTGGAAACCGAGGTGAAATTGTGAAGGCCTGTCGATTTTGGCAAAGTCCGAATAGAGATATTCAGGAGACTCGAGTTGGACAGACAACTTTTGGAAAGAAATCTTCGATGGCATTTTCACTTGAGTATATATTCCTCCCTTCACGTAAGTGCCCCAACTTGGATCGAAATCCACCACTTGGTAAGCATATGGACCCAACACTTTGATTTTATAAGCGGAACCGTCGTTGAGTTTCTCGATTCCTTTAACTTCTGAAAACTTCACGTAATCTCCATCTTCAAGGCCATGTCTGTTGTCATCGAGCATGGTGACTGTTCCATTTTTTTCGATATCAGACACAATTCCAGTATGGGGCTCTTCACCGTTGGGGTCAAAAACAGTGAATGATTCACCAAGATCCACAAACAACTGACCAACAAGTCCCTTTATGTCAGCATTAATATATTTAATTCCCTTAGAATGGGTCAGTTCGTTGATTTCTAGCTGCTTCTCCAATGGGGTCTCAGTGGTCACCACGACCGTGAAATTGGAAATCACATCTGCATTCAATTCTGAGACCACAGAAATTGGGACGTAGGAGTTGAGTTCTGTCAATTTGGCCAAGGAAGCATTGGCTCTAGATTTACCAATATCTGATTCAGTAAGGAAGAACTGTGCCGAAAGATCAGCCAAGGAGACCGGAGTGGGATCATAAATAGAAAGAGATTTGACTCCTGCTAATGCCACGTTCTTAGCTATCTCAATCCCCAGTCCCTTCAAGCCAATAACCAGAACATTTGAGGATGCCATTTTCAACATAGCTTCCCTTCCAAGGACGTACAATTGACGGGAATACAGGCTCTCATCGATCGTCTCCTCTTGAGGAGAGTCAATTTGCATTTTTTGGTCCTGTTTGGTCAGAATTTCGCTCATTACCGACGAATTACTTACAGCCATTGGTATTTTAGAGTGGCAAATGTTTTAGCTGAACCTGTACACAGAAATACGGGTCAATAACAAGGTCTAGAAATTTGAGGAAAAATAAAATACTTGTATTTATAATCATTTTAATGTTAAGATACACCAACAAACTGATCCGCCCGGTGGGTCTTCGAACTCTTGCATCATCAGCTCCTCTCACTAGAACAAGTGTTTTGAAGAACGGTCTGACTGTGGCTACTGAAGAAATTCCTAATTCATTAACTTCCACCGTTGGAGTTTGGATAGATGCAGGATCTAGAGCAGACGTGACTGACGCCACATCAGGAACTGCCCATTTTCTCGAACATTTGGCATTCAAAGGAACCAACAATAGAACCCAGCTGAGTTTGGAGCTCGAAGTGGAGAACTGCGGCTCTCATTTGAATGCTTACACTTCAAGAGAGAACACAGTTTATTATGCCAAATCTTTGAAGGAGGACATTCCTCGAACCGTTGATATTCTTTCAGATATTCTCACTCGCTCGAAACTTGAGAAAATGGCCATTGAAAAGGAAAGACCAGTGATCATCAGAGAGAGTGAGGAGGTTGATAAGATGTACGATGAAGTGGTATTTGATAGATTGCACGAAGTGGTGTTCAAAGGGCAACCTTTGGGAAGAACAATTCTGGGTCCAATCCAAAGTATCAAGTCTATCACTCAATACGATTTGAAAAACTATATTCAGACCAATTATAAAGGAGATCGCATGGTCTTGGTTGGAACCGGTGCAGTTGAGCATGAACAACTTGTCGAGCTTGCAGAGAAATACTTCGGACATGTTCCTCTTTCTGAAACCGCCCTTCCATTAGGATCTCCAAGAGGCGCTCTCCCAAAGTTTTACGGAGAGGAGGTTAAGGTGAAAGATGAGTCATTGCCAAACACTTACTTTGCTCTTTGCGTTGAAGGTTGTTCGTGGTCTTCTGATGATTACTTCAAGGCGTTAGTGGCACAGGCCATCGTTGGAAACTGGGACAGAGCGACCAATGTGACTCCAACCCCATTAGCAAAAGCCATGTCTTCCGAACAAAGGGAACCTATGTGTAATTCCTTTATGTCCTTTTCCACTTCCTACTCAGACACCGGACTATGGGGAACCTATGTTGTTGTTGACAAGGCCCAAACTTGCTACCCGGTGATCGATTGCATTTTGAAGGAATGGAGTCGGTTGAGAAACGGAAAATTCACCGAAGAAGAAGTTGAGACTGCTAAGTCCCAGCTGAAGGGATCATTACTTTTGTCACTAGACGGCACAACTGCCATTGCGGAGGATATTGGCAGACAACTTGTGACTACTGGACGCAGATTAGCTCCTGAAGAAATATTTAGGATTGTCAATGACATAACCAAAGAGGACGTTGTCGATTGGTGTTACCGTTACCTGCATGATAAACCAGTTGGATTGGCCGCCCTGGGATCAACCGATTCTATTCCATCCCACAAATTGATCAGCCAAAGTATGGCCTTTTAAATACATCACTACGTCTCTGTAAATATGCATAACCTAATATCCCTAGTCGAGTCTATAAAGCAATTAATTATTCGTTTAAGTGTAGATATCTCCAAACACGCTATGGTGGAATTCCACGAGCCGTTTGAGTCTATCAGCAACTTTAGTCAATTCCTCTTTAATTTGGACGTCTTGCTCAAGTCCGGACATGTCGCTATTGTTTGAACATCTCCATAGATTGTCTAGCATCTTCTGTTCCAACATTGAGTAGATTTGTGAGTTTGGTTGGGTCTGTTTGAGAAGCCAGTTGAAACAGAATTTGACTTTTGCTGAACTAACGTCTTTGGTAACCTTGCTGACAAGATGCACAGAGAGATTATTCAGGTTTCTTGTCCATTTGGAATTTCCATTTTCGTCCACAATAATGCTCAAGATTTCCTTCTTTAGTTCGGTTAATTGTGTGGCAGATGTGTATGCCATCGACGATAAACCGTATGAACTGACCAGGTTTTGGTACAAGATCAAGCAGATCTTGATGCAAATCAACTGGCGAATGTCGGCACGGAGAATAACCAGTCTGGAGTGGTCGAAAGTTAAGGTATCTGGGAACTCAGAGGACATATGAGAACATGAGAGTAAGTTCAAAATCCCGTAGTTAAGAACTTGTTGCATGTTGTCGCTTGTCTTGCATTGCTTCTTAGACTTTCTGTACCAACTCAAACTGGAATTCAAATTGATTTTGTTTTTTCTAATGATTGTTTGGAAATATTCCTTTTCAAAAGCCACGGCAGTGGAGCAAAGGAGAGGTCTGAGGATGCGGATTTGATGGTTGGCAACATCTAGCTTCATTGCCTCCAAAATGGAAAACAGTACATGTAAACCTTCCACCAGCTGGTCTAAATTAATTGGAGATTGAGAACAGGCCTTCTCAAATACAGTATTCATTTCATCGACCCACATATCTCTCATTGGAGCACAATGCATTTTGAAGATGGTGGAGATCCAGTTGGAAAATTTGATGAAGTTGAAACACTTGCAATTAAGTTGCTGAATCATCAAAGGAAGATCTATGATTTCTTCAACAGCGACCTTATCCTTGGAAGGAAGTAGACTTAAAAGAATGTCTTTGAGGGTCTGGAACATGACAGCAATGGCCGAATGACTTGTGATGAGTTTCTGATTATCCATTATAAGCGAAATTTCTGTCTTGATTGACGACCAATACTTATCGCCTTGGAACTTCTTACGCTTTCCGCGTTCACCATCAAGATTTGGCCTAAACTGCAGTTGAGGGTCAAACAGGATATCATGTCTTAATTGTGGATTCTTTAAAATTTCATGCAGATCGATCTCGCGCATCGATTGAAGGTTCACCGGCGGCAAAGGAACTGTCTCCACGGAATGTTGGGATTGTTGCAGGTCATCGATGAGCAGTCTGCTTTGTTTGTATGAGGGAATCCAGATGTTTGGAAGCGATCTCGATCTGAAACGTTTCGAGATGGGTAGATTATTAGCATTCAAACCGGATGGTAATGATGACAGGTTGTTGGAAGTGCCTTTGTAAAACTTTGATCTCTTTTTTCTGAGTCTTTTAGAAGTCTTTGGTGAGGACCTTGACCGATGGGGTATATCTAGAGAAGCTGAAGGAGAGAGAGGATTCTCACTTGTGACAACACTCATATCGCTTGTAGTAGACACTTGTGGCGAAAAAGTTATATTAGAGTCGCCATGCTGCGAGGTGGAAGTGGAGGGGGAATTTAACATGGTTGCGTCCAAATTGGTGGGCACGAGCACCGAAGGCCTTCTGTTTTCTACCACCTCCATTGCATCCGGGTCTTGTTCTGGTGAGACAACCTGTGGTTTGTCATTACTAGAAAAGACGTTCTTGAAATGGGGAGGCCGTTCAAGTTCTTGATTGTCGCTGGAGTTATTAAGTTGCGAGTTCATGACACACTTTATGTTTCTAGAGAAAACCAGTTCAAGAGACGAACCACTGAGCAGATATCAAAGTTGAATTATTGCAATCAAAAAGCTCTGTTTGTATGGTATAATGTTCTAATCTTTCCAAGTCTCACTTATCCAGAAAAAATTTCAATTGAAGGGAAATCCTACTTTTAAGTACAACAAGCGACCTATCTGTCTTAAGGGAACAGCAAAAATATATAATGCGTAATATGAAAAAAAAACTTGCCCATTGGGGAATGAGAGGCGGCGGCGGGAAGAGCGGTCGCGCGGACAGCGCGCGCCCTACGTTTCTTTTACTGATAAAATAAATCTGATTAGCTAAACAGTTCAGCGGGAAAATTTTATTTTTCTTTGTCGGTCGCGCAGCAAACATTTCTTTTGGTGGCGAAGCCTTGACTTTGTAGTAAGTGAGTGACTCTCGCGTTTTTTCCCTTCTGGCCGGACGATTTGTGGATCCAACAACTCATCAAGCCTTCTAGTGTGCCATCAAAGTATTACATCGGTGGACTACAACCAGATCTTTGATATTTCTAGCTCCATCTATTGGCATGGTTGCATAGAAATATAATTAATCAGTCAGTTCGTGCATAGATAAAAATAAAAGAAAGAAAGAAATCAGAAAAATAAAAGAAAAAAAACAATAAGAGAATAGAATTCTGTGAAATAGCACTTTCTACATTGTTGTTTCAATTATGTTTATGACATTATGAAATGAACCATCTTTCGTATGTCTTGATTCGCAACTGCCGCTATCTGCACAATTAACAACCTTTACATTTGGTCATCACACAATCAGTGGTCCCCTTCCAAGCCTTTTCGGGTCACTTTTTTCACACTGTGCTGGCGCGTTTCATGTGACGAACAAACTGTCCCAAGTAATATCTCTGCGAACAGCGTTCGAGAATCCTTCGTGATATTTCACCCAAATCCTATAATCATTCTCAGTCATAACAGAACTTGATGGGTCCTGACTGGTTGTTTTAGAATGACTTAATTGACCTGACAGCTCTGAATATTTGGCTTTAAAGTACTCCACACTTGATCCATAATTTATCATTTTTTTTGGCTGATTTTCTGGGGTATGTAATTTTCGTTTTTTTTCGCTCTCTTTCTTGTCTTGAGAAACAATATAGTTGGTGAGAAGCTCTTTGTGTAGCCGAGCTAAGATCTGATGTTGACGAGAGGAGAACCGTGCAAAATGATTTATTGCTGGCCTAAATTGGCCTGTGATGATACCAGATTCACCTCTATTAAGCTCGACGCGTAAATTGTAACCTTGGACAAGTTCCAGAACTCTTTCCAACTTGGTACCTGCATCGACTAATTCAACAAGTCGGAACGGCACGTCTGGAACAAGGATATAATTGAGAAGTGCTAACTCGTAAGTTGCGAGGTCAGCACGGTTTCCAAAAACGCTCTTGAACATTGAACCACAATTTTTCAACCGCTGCAAGACTTCCCCTGTTTGCTTGCGTTGTTCAAAAAATTGGTCTCTGGACCTGTAATTGTACTTCTTCTCTGACGTATGATTGATTTCACTGAATCGCTGGTAAAATATCATTGGAACAATCGATTGATAAAAAGAAAGGTCCTGCGCTCCAAAAACGTTGTACCTAGCCGATAACATATCCGTGAAATGTAGCCAGGACGACATTTCCTCTAATTTGGTTATGTCGTTCCCCGTTTCGAGCATAATATTAAAACATCCACCTGTGATTCGATCCAATTGTGTAGAAGACGATAGGGACTGGAACACCTTACGAAATTGGTCTTGTTTGCTAGCTTTGGCGCTCCTTATAAATATATTGTCCAGTTGAACAAACCACCCAATTTGGGTGTCTTTAGAGCTCGAATCCAGATCAATTGATGCAGAAGATGAATTGAATTGTAAGAAATTGATACAGTTACGAAGATCGCCTTCTGTGCTTGCGATGATGGCGTCCAAAACACGATCCTCAACCACCAGACCTTCCTTTTGACATATTTTTCGGAGCTTGGCCTTGATGAGTCGTTGGGGTGACTTGCGGAACCCGATGATCTCACAATGTGGTCTCAATTTCTCCAAAGATGGTGCATACGCGTCATTACAAAGAGCTATGATTGGTCGTTTGAGCAATTCTTTCCGCTTCTTGGTTTTTGCTTCGGAAACATAGCTTGTAGAATCTCTACGGTCTTTATTGACCAAATCAACCAAAACGTTAATAAATCCGTTCTCCGTAGCTCCATCGACTTCATCCAGAATTAGACATACCGGCTTTCCGCTCAAGGAGTTATTTCTCATGGAATTTTTGATTTTCTCCTGAACAGTGAGTCCTGCTCGTTCGTCACTTGAATTAATTTCCTGTACCTCATAATCTAGCTGTTTAGCAATGACGTGCGCTATAGAGGTCTTCCCGATTCCTGGTGGACCGTGAATCAACAAAATCCGTTTCTCTGGTCTGTTCAGTTGATCATTTGTCTCTGACACAGCTCTATTGAAAACCACCTGATTCCATTGATTAATCCATTGCAAGATTGACCGGTTTGTTCTTTCATTTCCTATCAACTCCAAAAAGCTGGTAGGCCTATACTTCTCGGTCCATAATTTGAAACCTGTAGCTTTGAATTTGTTCACCAAGGGTTGTGGTACCAGATCAATAGTTTGTTCAGCAACACGATCCTCAATTTCCAACTTGGAAAGTAGTTTATGAATATTGATTAGTTCAGAATGGTCATCTGGATGATCCAATTGGACTTCCTTCAACTCTCGAGGTTTGAGATTTATGCGCTTTCCTGAGGATAAAATGGCAGTTTTTCCAAAATCTATTACTGAATCCGTTTCAATCCTCCTACTCGCGGTACCCTGCGCGAGCAATGACGAGGAAAAATTGAAATCAAGCAGAGAACCCATCAATCTAAAACTTTCAGATTTCAATTCATTATTTACGCGTATTAATATGGAACACCTCACACCAAATTTATGCTCTACGATCAGACTTGACCTTTTCCTTGACATTGATCAGGAACTCACCGAGGCTTCCTTCTGCAATGGCAGTTTTGATTTGATTCAACAATCTATTGTTGATTTTTATCCCATGTTTCATGAGATCTTTGGCTGCCTTATTAAGCTGTTCGTTATCTTTGGAATTCGCGTAAGGTTGACCCTGATTCTTGGCTTTTTCAGCCAAATCTGCCACTATCTTAATGCAGGAATGTGAGTTTGGGGTTTGTAATCGAACATAGAATAGATTGAGATCATTTAAAAGGTCATCTGTGTCTTGGATGACACGAAATTTCAGTTCGTCCGATATTATTAACTTGTTTTTAGAATCAGCAGGACCAACTGTGACGGCAAACGCAGATCCAAGCTCGGTTGAAACAAGTGAAAAATTGAAGATAGCATATTCAGTGAGAACATCGGTAGCTATAAGAGAATTTTGTTCCACTTCGTAAGATAGATATTTTCCATCACTATTTTTAAGGGCCAGTCGAGTCACAGATCCTTGATCTCCTGATTGTTCTGTAAGTCTAATAAAATTATCAACATTGACCACAGTGAAAAGTTGATTCACTTCCGTTGGCTCTAATTTGAATAATGTAGATTCAGATTCAAAATCAATAAAGTTGATCGCAGACTCGGCAATGTCTAAAGCATCATCCCCAGAAGTAGTAATTCCGGCCTCAGAGTGAAACTCCAAGCAACCGATCGTATTCTTCCTTTGAAAACACAACATGATCGGACCGTTCAAATCCTTGCTAATTGAAGCACAAGTCCATCCATATTTCAAGTAATCATCTGAAATATCATGAATACTGATCATTTGACCATTCACGAACACCAGGCTGTCCTCATCATGTTCCGGCACAAGATCTTCTGTCTTCTTGTGCCGTTTCTTCCCGTCGGAATTCGCCGCTTTCTTTCTTTTCTGTCCCTTAAAGACGAGTTTACTCACCATAATAAATATTCCGAATATTATTTTATGCACTATTTAAATTTCTAATCATCATCAACGATATCGTAAAGTTTCTCCAGATTATAAGTTTCCCGCCAATATTCTCCTTTCCTTTTTATAATGATCAAAACCAATACTAATAGAACAGTGATTCCAGCCAGAATTGAAAACAAAACCCCTGTTCCTAATGCGACAATTAATGGCTCTGTGACAAAGGAACATGTAGCTGCCAACAACTGACGCACAAAATTGGAAAGAGCAATGCCAGTAGCTCCTCTCCCAGGGAGGGAGTCTGCAATGTATGTCACAGTAGTTCCTGTCACAATCATCTGAGCAAATCCAAACAACGCAGTTCCTATCAATGGAGTCACCCACTGCTGTTTCTTATCTAGGCACCAACCAGTGATTATAAGAGAGCATGGTAACATCGCTGCGGCTATGTAAGCGTTCATCCCAAACCGGGCTTCCGGAGCCACAACCCCAAACTTTTTCCGCTTCTTCTCCAACAATCGGTCGGTAAATCGACCACCCCAAATGGAGGCTATCACATATGCAACAGAATTTGGAATGTACACCAATCCAACTAGCAGAGGACCGAAATTGTATGGAGGTCTAGAATAACAGTATGTCAACGTCATATTAAACACATAGGTGATACCGAAGGAGGGTGATGAGTAGAGGATAGCGAAGAATACTGGAGGATATCTCAAGAAAACTAATGCTTTCAAAGGAGAAATTGTGTGAATGAAAACAGTTCTTTTCAGCTTGAACCAAAATCCCTTGTTTCTAGCTTTCTCCCTCTCTATCAATTCTGTTTCAATCCTGGACAAGTTAGTTCGACGAGTGGCTCGCGAGGCCTGTCGTGTAATGAGCCCAAATGGTGCATGCGCGTCAACTGGATCCTGATCCTCGACTCTGGAGTATCTGGTCAAAATCCGCTCTATTTCTGCATCCATCTCTGTATCGTCATTTTCGCCAGTCTCTGTACCATTATTGTCACGTAATTGCTCTCTTAATATAGCACGTAAAGCTTCTCTATTATCTTGTAGTCTCAACGTTTCGGGTAATGCAAAAAGAATCGTAACAACAAACATTCCACTAATGATTACCAAGAACCATTGTGTTGCTCTCCAGCCAAAATTTCTGTTAGATGCAATGGCACCACCAATAATCGGAGCCAAAAATGGAGCTGCAAGAGTTCCTAAATAATAAAATCCCATAGCTCGACCTCTTTGCTGCACGGGATATAGATCTGAAATACTTCCTGCTCCAACAGCCTGCACACTGGCAGCACAAGCTCCAGATAACACTCTAAAACCAATTAACATTCCAATGGATGTGGAGAGCGCACAACCAATCGTGAATGCAAGATAGAGAGTGAAACTAATTAGATAAATAGATCTTCTTCCATGACGTTCACTGAAGCTAGACCACCAGAGAGGAAACACTCCCACAGAGATCAAATAAATACCAATACTAACATTGACAACTGTGACAGAGGTCTTGAGATCGTCCACAATGTCATCAGTAGCAGGCAACAAAATAGACGTACCCATAGGCCCCAGCATAGCACAGGAGCCAACGATAGCCACAATGATGTATTTTATTCGCGGTGGGAAATCACGGGGGTCGTTGTATTCCGGAATAAGTAGTATTGAAGAGAATAAACCTCTGCGTTTGCCTTTGGGAACAATATTTGATTTAACGAGATGCAATGTAGAGGTTTTGGTCACAGAAGGGGCATGTGATAAGGTCTGTTGTCGATTTTCCAATGGTTCCTGGGTTAATCCAACCGGTTTCTCATGATCATTGTTCAATTCTGAATCAATGGATTGTAGGTCAGAAGACCGGTTTTCATTCATTTGGCTTATTAAAAAACCTCAATGATTGGTAGACTATCTGCAGCGAAAAAATTTGAGCCGTTGATTTATCATTTTCAAAAATTACTTCATTTGGATCTCATCATCGGAACAAAGTTTGATATTTTCCGAGACCAGAATTTTGTATCCAGGGCCCAAGTATTGATCGAAATTTAGATTCGTTTTCGGTGATTACCCAATGACCGGTGTCTATATCTGCGGTCGAATAGTTTGGGAAGTAGCGAGTCACCTTTTCACGATCAATTTCTCCTATAAACGAGCTTTTCAATGCTCTAATAATTAGTAGAGGACTGGAAGATGGTTCAAATTGTTCAACCTCAAAGTCCATGAGTCCATCTACAGATCGTTCCAAAACATGGAAGGGGACCTTGGGTTTTATAACATTACCCTCTCTTCCGAAGTTGCTTGTGTAGAATTGTCTAATCAGATTGTCTTTCTCAAACTCTTGCAATTTCTTATCCACTTCAGGCAAGTGATGGAAAGTATTCTCGGCACACATTTGACTGGCAAATTGAAAGAATTGTTTGAACTTATTGAACTCTGATATAGCTGATTCGGGGTTTCGATAAGGAACATTGTCTACAGACACTACTCCACGAACAAGATTAGGATTTTCAAGGGCATGATACATGGCAGCTTTACCACCCATTGAATGTCCTATCAACACATATCCCCTAGAATAGATATCTACCAATCCAGGTTCCCGCACAAGTCCAGAAAGATCAGCAGACATGATTTGATTCGTATGAGAGGAACAATGGTACGAATCACCATGATTTGTAAGATCTGGTACCAACACAGTGGTGTCTAGCTGTTTGACGAGATTCTTGGCTAGATTTCTATTTTGTTTTCTATTTCCCAGCAATCCATGCAAGAGGACCATCGGTACACCCGTGTTTGAACCCCGGGGGTGGAACAAATCATAAGCAAGTAGGTTCTGGCCCAATTTGGGCACACGCGAGACTCTCTTGACAAATTCTAAACCAGTCATAATTTTTTTAGGGCTAGTTTTGGATTCAAAAATGTAGCAGAGTAAGAGGCTTACTGTTGATAAAATGACTTGTAGACTTGATCTGTGACAATGATGATCATTTTCACTATCTATATAAAGTAGAAGTATGTTGATCTGATCTCGATAATGATTGTCTTTCTATTGCGCAAAGCTCCCAAGCTTGGGATGATTCTACTTCTGTTTATCAATGTGTTTCTGTTTGCTTTTCTTTTGGTCGGTTGCACCGCAAGTAGCTCACAGTTTTCTGACGTTTATCTGATCAAATATGAGTTCAATCGAACATCATCAATGTATGACCTAATTCAGTCCGCCTATACGAGGTCCAACAATTCAGACCTGAGTACCATGGAGGTCAAAGTCGGATATCGGGGAATTTGTGTCAAGACTAATGAGACTGTATGCTCCAACAATTTTGGAACTACAGATTACTCAGATACATATCCTGGAGTTTCCCTATACAGCACAGGGTCCAATTCAACCACAACTTCTTTGAACTTGCTGGACATTGCTGTGCAGTTCAATGACGACATCCTGCATCCGTATTTGTTAATGGTTGCATTGGTGTTATCGCTGGTTCTTTTACTAAGTCTGGTGTATGGAAGTATTCCGTTTTTACCTTGGAGATGGGTGACATACTACGCGAGTTTTTCTTTGAGTGCGGTTCTTTGCATTTTGTGGGGTATTGGAGCTATGTGGGCACATGTGGCAGCCAACTCAGGCTCAGTTACAACTGCTACAAGTTCTATGACTATGGTGGAAGCAACTATTGGCAATCGAGCCACAGCCATGAGTTGGACCAGTTTCACTTTCAACCTTATTGTTCTGATTGGAACCAGTTTTGGGCTCGGCAAAGAGATAATAAAGAGACAAGAGAATTATGACAAAGATGGAAAAAGTATTTCAACGCGCGTCCCGCATGGAGGAGCTACAGGAAAGAAGCCTTGGTATGGAAATGGAAAGTTTAGGGAGTTTGTATAAAATTCTAGACACAGGGTGTTTTATTTTAGATCCGGATGCTAAAGCTACCAAATTGGGAACTATACAGTTAGTGATTATGAAAATTTTAGTAATTTTACCGTTACAAAGTCAACGTGTGGTTGGTAGTACTGTTTGTGTAGACATTGCCTAGTTTGATGAACTAGCAATGAAAATTGATTTTGGTTCAACTGTTATCATATTAATACGGTTTGGTTTCCAAGTGAGATCGCCTTGTCACCGCCCCCAAGCTGTCGGAACAATAAAATTTTTTGTTCGCAATTGTATTTGAGAAATTCCCGTGGTAACCTCCTATACATTTCATTTACAAGTTGTGGTGTTTTTTAAAAAGTCAACTGGGTTGCTTTGTGTCTGTGATTCTTCATCAAACTAGTAAAGTCAGGTTACATTGCTGTTTACTAAAATAATGCCCCAAGAATACCAACACGACCAGTCAGATTTACAGGATGATTCTGGAAAGAATCTGGGAGTTCGACTCCGACGTGGACCATGGTCTCCTGAGGAAGATGCGAAGCTTTTGGAACTAGTCAGACTTTATGGAGGCGAAAAGAACTTGAACTGGGTCAAAATCGCGCAAGTATTACAAACTAGAACAGCCAAGCAAGCAAGAGAAAGGTTTCACCAAAATCTCAAGCCATCGTTGAATCGTACGCCGATAACACCTGAAGAGGGTCGTTACATTGAAGAACTTGTTCAAAAGTATGGAAAGAGATGGGCAGAAATTTCTCGACATTTGAATGGCAGAAGTGATAATGCTGTCAAAAACTGGTGGAACGGCGGTGCTAATCGACGCAAAAGGGCTTCAATTCAAGGTCTAGATATGGGTGCATTCGACCATACAGACTCTGAAAATACGGATAAACAACCAGAATCATTGAGCGCTAACATTTCATCGGCTGACCAACCATTGCCGTTACCAAAACCAGATGTCAAATTTAATGTTGGTATCTTTGGAAACCATCTTGAGGAACCTCCCCAGACCTCAGGATTCCATGCAATTCGAAGTGGGAGAAGTACATCAATGGACATGAGATCATATAATTATGACCATGCCTTGCCTCCAATCCGCAAACGCAAATTGTTGGACGAGTATCCAGTGGAGCCCTTACGAAGACATTCCGCCGCGTCGATCGCATTGTCAGACTCCAACGCTGCTTCAATTTTACATCACCACAATTATGCTGGCACGCTGTCATGCACTTCCTCTCCATATCCGGCATCTCCATTATCGAAGCTTTCTTCTAGAAATTCATCCATTGTATCTGCCGATTGCACCCCCTTGACCCATCTATCAGATGGTAATTCCATTAGCTCCCGAAGATCCTCAATGTTCGCCTCTACGGATCCTTCCGCTAACATGGCGCAATTCAAGAGTCCGTCCCTTGCTCCACGACTCTCAGTTTCAGGCGCATCCTCCCCCCAATTTTTCACAAACGCAAACAACAGTGGCCACCATCTGCCAAGTTTGCCCCAACTAATTCCAACTCCCAATATCGCTACCAAAAAAGAACTGTTCAAGAAGGAATTCAGTTTCGGTAAATTGGGTCCTGCAAACAACAACAACTCTTCTTCCACTCTTGCTTCATCCACAACTTCCGCTAGTGATGCAAAGAAGGATAAAGAGAAAATGAGCATATCCTTTTTAGTTTAATTTACGAACAACACGATTCTATTTGTGATTATCCTGGATAAGGTAAAACTAACCTACGATCCACCTCTGTCTCTTTACCAACCTCTTCTTCTCCTTCAAATTTCAATCGACATGTTCCATCTTTCTTGAATCCTATCACCTCTGCAGGATAGAATGTGGTGGTTTCTGGATAGCGTGCCAGAACCTTGAAACCGACAGGGTAATTTTTCAAATTCGAAAGCGTATCACTCGTAGGCATTAATATAATCTCTTTCCAGGTACATTTGAATAGCTGACCACTTGGATTGGATTCATCAGGTTCAGGATCTTTGACTTCGAATTTCACATCGTTCAGAACCTTCAACACCTCACACTGAAACCATTCAGCACCCTTTTGTTTTGGTCGGAAGGCCACCACTGATCCTACAACCACTGGCTCTGATGGATTATACGGCGATTGGTAATACGATTTCCCGTATTTGTGTCCTTTCAATTTTGCTCGTTTTGCTGCAGAACCGGCTGCATCGTCTCCAAAGTGCGTACTTGTTTTAGATTGCGATAAAAGTCCATTAACATTAATCAATGCTGTATCTAGAATTCGCTTTGTTTTCTCTAAATTGTCTTTATGTTTCACCACTAATTCCTTGAACTTTTGTTTCTCTTCTTTGGTGGTTGTCGACCCCGATTCCAAAGCATCAAACGACATAATTTCGTTAGCATTACAAGTGTCTTGAAGCGACGACACTACAACATCCCAATATCCTTCCATGGAGTTGATAGATTCAGTAACAATTTTTATATTCTCGCGCCGATCGACGTTAAACTAGACCTTGAAAAATTTTAGTCAACAATTTCCAAACTAAATCACCATGTTCAGTTTAAGATTGACATCGTTGGTGTTTGGCAAGGTTAAAACTTCCTTGTCGGTCGGACACCAGGCAATCTTTCAAGTGAGAACTGCCACCAAAAGAGCTGGAGGTTCTAGAACTCACATGAAAGACTCTGCGGGAAGACGTCTTGGACCTAAAAAGGCTGAAGGAGCTAGTGTTCATGTTGGTGAGATCATCATGAGACAAAGAGGTACTAAATGGTATCCAGGAGAGAATACGGGAATTGGTAAAGATCACACAATTTTCGCTGCAGAGCCTGGATACGTGAGGTATTATCTTGATCCGTTCCATCCTAAGAGAAAATTCATTGGTGTGGTGTTGAAGAGAGAGGACAAACTTCCATATCCACATTTTGATCCTACTAAGAGAAGGTTTGGACGCACAATAATCAAAAAGCCCGAGGCTGCTCAAGATGAGTTAGAATTTCAAACTCGTAAAGAAGTTACGGATTTCCCACAAATCATGAAAGCAGCCGAGGAGCGCGATACGAAACGTGCGACAAGACTCGGCGAACTGGAACAACAAATGAGTGAGATTTACGAGCTTGAATCGGAAGAATTGAAACATCTTGCTTCCGAGAGATTGTTACAAATTGATAGATTTTTGAGAGGTGGAAAGTCGGTTGAGGATGCTCAAATCAATACCACTTTTAACTACATTCACCGGTTGAAATTGCAGAAGCGCAAGAACGAGATTTCTCAGGAGGAATTCGACAACTTGTCCACCCAGTACAAAGATCTGGCTCATACTATCGATACCAAGATTATGTTCGACTCGTTCTTCGAGATATGTCCTTTCAAAAGCCCAGAGACCTTGAAACAAAACCGGGACGCTGCAATTGCTGAATTGGATAAGCTGGTTCAACCTAACCATTCACGTTCTTTGGAATTGAAAGAACAAGTACTTTCCATCCTCAAGAGCCAAGACAACTGCTTCTCTCTCTCTCAACAAGTGGCCTTGAGACGCAAATATTTGAAACCAGTTCTGCCAGAAGTGGAGGGTCTTGTCACCGACCAAGCCGGTAAAAATACAGTTGCCATTCCAAGAATCAATTATAACACACGCAATGTTGACAACGTTTACCGTCCAAAGGAGGCATTTTTGCCATAAACTGTACATAATCAATATAATTTCATGTGCGCTGTAGCACGTTAGAAGTTTCGTTTTGCTTGTAGATGCTGTCTCCATCCCCATATTGTTCAATCTTCCAAATTTCAGCTTTCTCCTTAACTTTTTCGAGAATCCACTCTCCACATAGCCATCCTTCTTTTCTATGTACTGCGCTCACTGCAATCATAACCGATTCCATAGCAACAGGAACAAGTCCTGTGCGATGAACAATAGCAACTTTATGTACATTTGGATATCTGTCTTTAGCTTCCTGAGCTATCTGTTGTAATGTTTTCTTAGCTAGAATTGGATGAGCCTCATACGATAACGAAACCACTTCCTTTCCTTCAAAAGAATCTCTAGTAGTTCCGGCAAAGTACACAATTGCACCAGTCTGTGGTGATCGTACAAAATCCAATACCTTCGTGGGGATTAGTGAGTCTGGAGTTATATCCACATATATAGTCATTATAAAAATTATTTTTCATACTTTTCATTAATCATTACAACTTTTGGTCCGGCCTATATTCCCGAGTCTCTGTGGGACTATCACTGCATCGACTTAATCGTTCATGGTTGTCGTCTTCTAGCATGTAGGCAGGCCAGTAAGAATCCCCGTTTTTAAGTAGTGGATTAGGAATGGTATTTTCGACCCCACCAATTGAGGTGTAGCCTAAATCATATAGTGAACAGTATTCGACATTTGTGGCCTTGAGGAAATACCAGATTTCGCAATAAGTCCATTCCAAAACAGGATTGATTCTCATAAATGCTGGCCATCCATGGTCCGTTTGTTGCATGTAAGAAAGATCTTTTCCAAAGGGATCAATTCTGCGTATTCCAATTGCAATGGCTTTAATTCTGGGATTCTGGTCCAAATACTTTTGGACTCCAGATTTCATCTTGTCCTGAATCTTGGTTAATGAGAGTTGATACTTGATCACTGATGAATATAAGAAATCATCTTGTTCTTTAAAACCAACCTCATTGTTAATGTAAACACTTTGTAATCTGTTTTGTTTAAGTTCCAAAAGATTATCTCCAAACTTTTCGTATATGGCTGCGAGATAAATGATCAACATCACCAAACAATCCTTTCCTCCATTATAACTAATGGCAAGCTCATCCAGTGTGTACAAATCAAGAACTTTCTTGAAGATTTCCATGGTATTAGCCACTTGTTCTTGTGTCTTGGTATGCAACTCAGCATTATCATGGAACTCAGGAAATGGATCTAACTTGTGACCGGATTTTCGCAATTCAGTATATGGAACCTTATAATCTAGCAAATGCTTCACCAGCATATGACATTCTCGACAAACATCAATTATAGCCGAAGGCATGATGTATTGGTCTCTTAATAGACAGACGTTAATATATAAACTTTTTTGCAAATAAGTTATGTTTTTCCAGAACAATTTTCGGCTATATATTGCGGGGGTTGAAACCTGACTATTGTCGCTTAGATTTTAAGCCGACTTGTGCCCCCGCTTGGCCACCTCAAGGCAATCTCGATCAAACCCAGGAACTTGGATATAATTGATACCGGCCAATTCAAGTCTTTGGCGTGACACATTGTTACTGATAAACGTATCAGGTTCCATGACTCCAACGTAGCAGGTGGTAAATTCATCTTTGAGTTGAAGAATTCGTTCAACGCAGGGCTCGTTGCCACTCAACCTTTCACTACAAGGTTCCATAGTTGTGTAGATCTCACACCCCTGGGGTAAACTTCGAGACCCCGTTTTCTCAAAATACTTTTCTAAAGCACATTGTTCCGCATGAGTATTCCCCTCCAATTCTCGGGTGAACCCGGTACTCAATATTTCTCCGCCATGAGTGATCACTGCACCTACACAGAACGCCGTGTCGGTTGCAGGGCTTTTTCTGGCTTGATCTAATGCCAAACTCATGTACTTTTTCTGTGTTTCCAAGGCCCATTCAGGTAATTCCGTCTGATATGACCATCCATCCTCCAAAGATGAACTGTATTTGTATGCATGAAGAAAAAGATCCAAGTCATTAGGACCTGGATCGGAGTATAGTTCTCCGCCACATTCGTCACAGAACTCCCCAGTAGATTGTATTTCTCCATCATCATTTTGGTGCATCCAACTGGTAGCAGGCTCTGTCTTTCCAATCTTGGACAGTTTACTGGCTATTTCATCAATATCAAAATCTGAGCCTTTTCCCAAATTTGGCCCCCATATCCTGGGAGAGGAGTAAAGAGGATCATTGACAATCGGATACCCAAGATATTGAAGATGGACTCGAATTTGATGAGTTCGTCCTGTCAATGGCTTACATAAGACAAGGCTCATTTTTCCGTCATATGACAATCGTTTGAAGACCGTTTTGGCCTCCTTACCTTTCTCAGGATCAACTATATTAAATGCAATTCGAGGATCAACAGTTCTTAATGGCTGTTCACAAACAATTTCTCCAGAATCAGGGAATTCTCCAACAACTTTGGCAACATACTGTTTGGAAACCTCTCTTTCGCGCATCTGTTTGACCATCTTTTCAGCTCCAGCAGCCGTTTTCCCAAGAAACATCAACCCACTAGTAAGCCGATCCAGTCTGTTACAAGGATGAGCCTTTATTCCAAACTCTTTATCCAAAATAAATGTCACAGTATTGTGTCTGTATCTTCCTGTAGGATGAACAGGAATTCCCGAAGGTTTATCTATTACCAACAATTCCTCGTCCTCATGAACAATTTTGATTGGACGAGAAGTAATTGGCGGCTCATGACGATGCATTCTATGTGATATCAAATCTCCGTTTCGTAAAATAGTTTCTGTATTGGCAACTTTTTCACTCACTGTAACTCTTCCTTTCTCTAATGCATTTCTATAGTAACTTTCAGGATGCAATCTAAACTCATGAGAGAATACTTTTAAGATGTTCTTATCTATCCATCTTTGTTTACAATGGGTCATATAGGTGAAATAGTATGGTTTCAGTCTTCGTACAGTCTCATCAATAATGTATTCTGCCTCATCTTCTTCCTCTCTTATAGTCTTATTTTGAGGCAGATCTCCCAAATTATCGGCATTTCCGTCACCTCCTAACTTTTGATATGCAGACATTTGAGTAGCATCAGTATAAACCTGACGAACGCGGAATCCTTTGCCATCAACTTTTCGTATTTTATTAGGTTGTTCTGTACTCATCCTTAGCACAGCTCTCAACATGAAAAAAATTCATGCACTAAAAAAATAATGTTTGTCTCGATGCTACTCGTTTCTAGCGTCTTCCAAAAGGTACGTTGTTTATCTACTAAAGTCGACAATCCAAGATTGAGAAATTATGATACATTCCATCCAACTGTTAGGGCGACCATCCAACAGTTGGATGCTATTAGTCCTCGTTTTGAATTGAACAAAGATCAATTAAAAATACTATACACTCCTGCAGATTTCTACAATCTCATCAAACAAAAGATCCGCTCTGCGAAATCTCACATCTTCCTTTCTTCTCTTTATATTGGAAAATCACAACATGAATTGGTGGAATGTTTGCAGAACTCGTTAACCGAGAAACCAGATCTCAAAGTAGATATTCTAATGGATTATTTAAGATCAACAAGAGAAGCTCCTAATCAAAGTCCAGCATCTCTTTTGGCTCCATTAGTTGCCCAATTTGGAAAAGAACGAGTTAATATTAGATTATATCATACCCCTAATCTTACAGGTCTTACAAAAGCTGTGCTGCCTAAACGTATTAATGAAGGATGGGGTTTACAACATATGAAAATTTGTGGGTTTGATCAAGAAGTCATTTTAACAGGAGCAAACCTATCAGACGATTATTTCACTAATCGACAAGATCGTTACTATTTATTCAAGAGCGGCCCTCTTGCCGATTATTATCATGCAATTCAAAAAGCCATCAGTTCCATCAGTTACCAACTTCTTCCAGCCGAAAACAATCAGAAATTTCGTGTTGAATGGCCTGCCTCCAACTATTCGTCTGAGCCGCATCTGAATGTCGAACGATTCATCAAGGACACTTCTAGATTGGTGCTTCCACTCCTTAAAAACCCACCCACTAATCCAGAACATTTGAATGACCCAGAAATACTGATTTATCCCATCTCCTCATTTAAACCATTGATGAACCCTGATCAGTCCACCGAAAAACCTGCAATCCTACGCCTCCTCACATTCCTTGATGATCCACAAGTAAATTGGACGTTTACAGCAGGCTATTTCAACTGCCTTCCAGAAATTCACACCAAACTCAGTCAGTCACGTGCCAAAGGAACCGTTATCACTGCTGCTCCCGAAGCAAATTCGTTTTACAAATCCAAAGGAATCTCTCAATATCTTCCTGATGCTTACCTATATAAGGCAGAACTGTTTTCGAAAAACGTACTTCATAAAGATCGAGTTAGGCTGTTAGAATGGAAAAATGGAATAGTTAATACAGCAACAGGATGGTCCTATCATGCTAAAGGTTTGTGGCTATCATTGCCTAAAGAAAAGGAACCCAGCATTACTATTGTTGGATCGTCCAATTATACCAGGAGAGCCTATTCTTTAGACCTTGAAACTAACGCCCTAGTGATCACCAAATCTAAAGAGGTCAAAGATCAAATGGCCAAAGAAATTGAAAGCTTGCAATGCCATACTACAGAACTGACAGACTTCAGTCATAGACAAATCAGTCCTGGAGTCAAGATTGCAGCTACAATCCTTAGTAAGATGTTATGAATAAATGAAGAGCCATTCTTCAAACCATATTAATACTAATTACTCAAAAGTTCAGGCTTTCATCGATCTCCGTGCTTTGACAGCATCTGCTAGACTCTCAAGGACATCCTTGGTGCTTTCCCAATCAATACAAGCATCAGTGATAGAACAGCCATATTTCAAAGCATCTTTTCCTCCTTGATCGAGAGCTGGAACATCTTGCCTGCCTTCACTAATATTGCTCTCAATCATGACACCACAGATGTTGGTGCTTCCATTCTTCAATTGTCGGGAAACTTCAGCAGCAACTTTGGGCTGGTTACGATGATCCTTATTTGAATTTCCATGCGAGCAGTCCACCATGATACGCGATTCACCTGATTTTATGATACCAGCTTTTGTGAGAGCTTCTTGTGCCTCCTCAACACTGTTCTGGTCATAGTTGGTACCTTTTTTACCTCCACGCAAGATCACAAATGTGTCTTGGTTACCTTCAGTGCCCACAATAGCAACCACTCCCGGTTTGGTCACTGAGAGGAAATGATGAGGATGAGAAGCAGCACGCATGGCGTCCACAGCAACTCCCAGAGAACCATCAGTTCCGTTTTTGAATCCAACCGGGAACGATAGACCAGATGCAAGTTCTCTATGAAGCTGGGATTCCGTGGTTCGGGCTCCAATAGCACCAACAGAGAACAAATCACTTAAAAATTGAGGAGAAATGGTATCCAACATTTCTCCAGCAATAGGCAGCTTCTCAGTCAACTTCACAAACAGCTCCCTGGAAATACGCAAACCCTTGTTGATATTGAAAGATCCGTCAATATCAGGATCATTAATCAGACCTTTCCAACCAACAGTCGTTCTTGGCTTTTCCAAGTATGCACGCATAACAATGTGAAGTTCTCCCTTGACACGTTCTTTAAATTCTGCTAATCGTTCACAATAATCAAGAGCCGCAACAGGATCATGGATAGAACATGGTCCAATCACAACTAGAAGTCTGTCATCGGTACCATTAAGAATGGAACATGCTTGCTCCCTTCCCTCCAGAATGTTTTTCTCAGATTTGGAGCTAAGGGGAAATTCATGTTGAAGAAGATCAGGAGGGGTGAGTGGGTTGTAACCTCTAATTCTCCAATCCTCAAGTCGGGAACGATCTCCAACATGGGGATTTTCCATGAACATTTTACTGTGTGTGGTAGTTGGCGCCTGGTGAGTTAGCATTGGAGAAAAACTTATTTCAGAAATCTCGAACCATATGGTGATTGCTACTGGTCATATTTTCAGCTTCAAACCATTTGAGATGATTCCTTCTGATTTTAATTTGAGAGACTTACCGGCATATTTGAAAAGTTCCAATATCAAAGTTTAAGTTGATCACTGCACTTATAAACTGAATAGAATGACTAAATTCTGTTCTACTGAAAAATTAATTTGAGTTTAAATGTGGTGTAAGGATGCGTGGTATTTTATAAACGCACGATACCTGTCACAATTCCCTGATAAATGTCCTCGGTCAAAATCTCATACTTCCTGGAGGACGAGTTTAAAAAGTAAACTGTGTCTTTATTTCGAGGACCAAATGGCAACACAGGATCTCTAAATTGTTTCTTTGACACCTTGTAACTAGAAGTATGCTCGATCTGATCAAACCTGATAAAGCATGGGCGTGCAAAATGAGGTAGCTCGTCCCATACTTTCTTTGCAAGTTGTTCGAGCAATTTTTGTATCTCCTCGGAAGTCTCTTGGTTTCTAGTTTTAGTCTGAATAATCGCATATCCACACCGACCTTCGTGATTTGGCACTCTGGCACCAACAACCACACTAGCTGCAACCAAATCATTGGTTTGTAGATGGTTTTCCACCTGTGTTGTACTGACATTCTCTGATTTCCATCTGTATGTATCTCCCAGTCGATCCACAAACTTAATGCATCCATATTCATCGTATTGGAACAAATCGTCTGTTCTAATCCATGCATCGCCAGGTTTGAAAACGTCCCGCACCACTTTAGAATATGTAGCATCTTCATTGTTCACATATCCGGGGAAAGTCCCCTTTATATTCTTAGGGTTCAAGACATGCATCAACAATTCCGCATTTTCTCCAGCCTTGGGCTTTTCACAGTGTCCTTTTGGATTTCTGTACAACCTCGCATCATCATCCTTTTCGGTCTTAACAAGGGAGTACATATAAGAAAGAGCCGCATCTGCAAGCCATCCCTGATTTCTGATACATCCAATACCAATTCCATTTGTTTCATAACAAGTCGTTGCAAATGGTGCCTCACTACTAGCGTAGAATTCTCCAATAGCTTTAATACCAAATCTTTCTTTGAACTTTGGCCAAATGTCTGCACGAAGTCCATTACCAATAGCAGCTCTTATTTTCCCGTAACAAAACTTCTCATCTTCAGTAACTGGTCCATTCAGTAAATAACGACACACCTCACCAACGTATTGCAGAGTATTTGCATCTGCCAATCTCACCTGAGTCCAAAAGCTAGATAAAGAGAATTTGGTTCCCAAAGACAAAGTTCCTTGCTTTGCAAACACTGGTAAGACTCCCAAAATTGATGCTGTTCCATGGTATAATGGCATGGCCGTGTACATGTTTGTGGAGCTTCTAATCCGTGTAGCATGAGAGAAAAAGAAACTGGCAAAAAACACTTTTCTCCATGAGTTGACGGCAGATTTCGGTAACCCTGTAGTTCCGCTTGTAAAAATCAACAATGCAGGATCATAATAATTGACACCCTGATCTCTTTCTTTGTTCGAAAGACGGAATTTTGGGGCCAAAACGTTGGCCAATTTCTTCATCCATATTTGATCGTCAATGTAGACCATTTTCAGGTCAGGAATTTTGGTTGAAATATCTTTGGAGGTGGTATCGAATTGTGCTCGAGACTCCTCATCAATCAGAACCAAACGAGATTCAACAATATTCAAGGAATGCACCAATGCTTCATGTGTAAGATTGTTGTTTTGCAAACAAGGAACAGCTCCTAGATTCCATAATGCCATCCATATGATAATGAATAGGGGTTTATTTGCAAAATAAAGCGAAACGGTGTCACCCTTCCGAATGTCAAAATCATCACGGAGAATTTGGGATAGTCGTAAAATCATATCATACAATTCACCATAGCTATATTTTTCCAGAACAAACTCACCTTTCCCCTTCAAGGGCCTTAAAAATTGGAGTGCAGTCTTCTCAGGATATAATTTCATAGAATATTCCATCATATACCATAAACTCACTCGTTTCGCAACAAAACATAGATACAAATGTCTAATGTAATTGTATCCCATCACCGGAACCATGTACAGATCCTCGCGAAGCCTATACTTGCGATCCCATTGACCAAAAGCAGACATGATCTGTCTTCTGGATATTATTAGCAATCCGATAAGAAAAACAGTTAAAACAAAAATCATATAGTGTGGTAATAATCCCTACCGAGCTAAATATTTTGTCTCTAACCACCAGAAAATAAAAGTGCATGTGAATTTATTATATTTATTATACATTAAAGAAGATTGCATCCTCATAAGTGGAAGTATCCTTTTCTGTTGGCTTGGGCGACCATCTCTGGCCAGCTGAGGAAGGTGAACATACCGGCTCCCCACACACCAATGTTAACAGCATGGGCTCCAAGCTCTTTAAATAGAGGGTTTGGGCCTAGTCTCTTGGCTGACTTGGAAGCGGTTTGGAAAGCAATTGTGGCAACGGACATATTATTAGATGATTGTCTAATCCTAAGCTAGTATTAGTGTTTATATAGAAGTAGAATGTCGTATGATTTTAGCTAGTATGACCATATCTCACCACTATTACTATCAAGTGGCACCACTTATTCTGGTCCGGGTAACTCTTTTTGAATACCCCTTGCAGTTAAAAAGTTGAAAATTGGAGTTCCATTTTGTTCGTCGTAGCCAGCGAATCCATCGATAAAGCCAAAAAAACCGTAAAAAACGTTTTCACGTTCTTCTTCATCATGGATTTTGTCGTAAATGAATTTTCGTTTGAATTCATCGATTTCAGCCTCAAATTTGTCGAATGAGAGAGCATTGTATCCAAATTTTTCTAACTTGGAATTATACGATTCGTACACTGGCTGTTCCAGTAGTAATCCAAGTGCTGGAGCCTTTGGGATGTTGACTTTATCAGATTCAAAAGCTTCTTGAATTCTTTCCAATGGACATCCAGTTCTCACCACCAAGGTAGCCATACCGATCATCTTACGAATTTGATGTAACATGAACGATTGACCGTGAATCTTGATGGAAACCCATTCCATTCCGTTGACCACAATCGGATCGCTCACAGAGATAGACTTCATGAACCGAATTGCTGATGGATCTTTATAGTCTTTTCCGTTGGTAAAATTATGGAAGTTATGAGCTCCCAGATATGTTTTAAGGGCCTCTCTGACCAATTCGAGCTTTTCAGTAGAGATCCGGAATCGTTTACGAGCATCATTTGAGATCTGGCGAGATTTCTTATCGGCCAGTTCTAATGGGATGGTCATTTGAATTCCTTCTTTATTAGCCTCTCTGATCTGTGCCAATATATCCTCAGTGATTCCTGCCTTCTCGAATTCACCATTCACCTCTTCCCAAAATTTCTCTCCTTCTGGGTCCTTTCTGGTGGTTCCCGGGAATTCCTTCTCCGCCTCAGCAATTTGGGCAGCCAATGGACTTTGTGGTTTCGGAGGTAAGAAAGAGTATGTTGGCATCAAATATTCATAGATTCTTGAAGAACAAACTTTTCGACAATCGAACGCTCTGTTGACTCTTTCATAACCCCAAAACTTGATCTGCTCGGGCAAATAACTGTTAATCTTCTCAACAACATCTGGATCTTCGACAATCATTTTCAGCGATATAACATTTCCTCCTGCATGAACACCCTTATCAGTACGAGCTGCTCTCATGAATCCACTTTTTTTCAAGTCATTTGAGTTATTCTTTGAAATAGCACCTGCTTTCACAAACGCCTCAAACAAATCTCCTTCAATGGTCTTTGCTGGAGGATTCAGTTGCATACCATGATATCCAGTTCCACAATAACTTAAATAACAAGCAACTTTCTTCTTTGGCTTTCTCTCTTCGTCATCAAACTTGGGGGTACCATCCTCGTTCAAAATACGTCTATAATGTTAGTAAACAATCATTCGTAGATGAATTAAAGCTCCATCTACGAAAACATACCCACGTATCCTGCCTTTTCTTGATAACTCGTTGTCGCTTAGGGGTGTCTCCAATAAGGTCTCCCTTTCTAGTACGGAGCCACTTGTTGCTAGTATCTTGTCTACGTCCTTCTTCATCGTCGCTGAACGAGCCAGTCTCTCTATCAACTTCCTCACTACCACCATTAATTGCTTCAGACATCTATAATGTTGTAGATATTGAAAATTTTTAAACCGTCTGTACTCCCTAAAAAAAATTTCAGAAATTATTCAAAAAAAATTATTCATAGCCATATCTTATATCAATGAGACCACTGACAGAAGAAGAAACCAAAGTGGTGTTTGAAAAGCTTGCAAACTACATTGGGCGTAATATTGCATACCTAGTGGACAATAAGGAAGACCCTCACGTGTTCAGATTACAGAAAGATAGAGTGTATTATGTCAGTGATCGCATAGCAAAAGTGGCTACATCTGTGGCCAGACCAAATTTGATGTCCTTGGGTGTTTGTTTTGGAAAATTCACCAAGACTGGAAAATTCAGATTACATATCACCTCGCTCAAATACCTGGCTCAATACGCTAAATACAAGATCTGGGTCAAACAGAACGGAGAAATGCCATTTTTGTACGGAAATCATGTTCTTAAAGCACATGTTGGGAAAATGAGCGAAGATATTCCTGAACATGCGGGAGTGATAGTGTTTTCGATGTCAGATGTCCCTCTTGGATTTGGTGTGAGTGCCAAATCCACTATGGAAGCTAAAAATTTACAACCAACTGGTATTGTTGTTTTCCGTCAAGGTGACATTGGAGAGTATCTCAGAGACGAAGATACGTTATTCACATAGACTTCTAATATTAGCACGTATATTAACTATTTCTTACCCTTCTTCTTCTTTTTAGCAGCTGCTTTCTTGGCTGGAACAGACGATGAAGTAGATGAAGTGATATTTAATGCTTGTTCTGCTGCCTGGTCGACAACTCCTCCTTGAGTGTCTTTTCCTTTCTTTCCCTTCTTTGGTTTGTAATAAGATCTGTCTTTCATAGGTAACCATCTCTCCTCGTCCACTTTTTGTGTCAAATCTTTAGGAAGCTTCTTTGGTTTTGATCTCTTACGTTTTTCCACTTTGGAACCAACCTTGTATGATTTTGTAGCAGAAGATCCAGATAACAACGGTTGTAGTCCCTGTTCAACAAGAACATCCACATCAATATCTGAAATCAATGGTCCAACATCTCCCAAGATTGATTCGGGTTGTTGTCCAAGAACAACAGAGACCAATGAGTCGGAGGAGGAGGTGTATTCATCAAGCTTGGCAAGTAATTTCTGAGCCTTTTCTTGATCAAAAGAAAGCATCTGGAAGGCAACAAATCTTAAGAAATGGAACTCATCCACATTTTCGAGATCAACGGACATTAGTTGGTCAGCAATGGTGGTCAACACTTGTGTCTTGCTGGTTTCTCTATCCAATTTGTCATACACCGCGTACAATAAACATCCTAAAGCTGGTTTCAGAAGAACAGATTGATCATTTTCTGCTGCTTGTTCTAATACCTGAGCAGCATTCTGGTATTTTCCAACTCCAATACTGAGTTGACATGAAAACAGACAAAGTCCTAGTTTTTGGGGGGTTTTCATAGCATGTTTGAATGCCAATCTTTCGTTGTTAGTAGAGTTGAGATCAGTTTCATCAAACCCAGTGATCTTAGATAGTTCCACCAATGCTTGCGGAAGCAATGAATTTGGGTTTTGTTTTTCATATTTCAAAGCAGATTTTGACACATTCTTTCCAGATTTATAGGCCAATATGATCTCATTTTGTTGCATTTTGCGCATCTGGGAAATGGTCAACTTATCCAAAACAGCGCTCAAGGAGTTAGGAAAGTTCAATTCTTTATACAATGCAGCAGAATTCTTAATTTCCGGCTCCAATGAAGCGAGATTAGAAGTTATTAGTAATTTCAAAGCTTGATTCTTGATCGTGGAAACGTCTAAATCTTTGTATAAAGCTTTGGCAGTACCAGATTGACCCAAAAGCTGTGTAACAAATGCAATTTCAATATCAATAGGGGTCAATTCAGCCAATTGTTCTTCTGGATCATAATCAGCCAAGACCGTTAGACACAGTTGACGTGCTTCTCGAAGTGAGTCCAATGCGGACTCCAAATGACCATCTCTCATTTCGATAAGAGCAGAGTTGAACTTTTGGTCGTAAGAATTTGGATTAGGAGCTGAGATCGGGTGAGATAGCTCGTCATCAATATAGATTTTCATCTGAGCCAAAACAGCTCTTTCATTAACACTAAGATCCAACTTTTCGGTCTCAATATTCTCTTGAATTAGGTTTCTGTATATTTGCAATGCTTTGTCATGCTTTCCAACACGATAATAATGTTGAGCTAGTACATGGTTGAACCCACGGTTATTGATATTCAAGGATTTCAACTTTTCCAAAGCGGTCTCGTCATCCAATTTGTAATAAATGTAGGCTAACTCAACCAAAAGCACATGTGAATAGGTTTGGATCAAATCTTTGTTCTTTTCAAGCAATTCCAAAGCACCAGTGTAATTGTCAAGGTTGATGAAAGCGACTAAACATTGTTTTAAAGCGGCTAAATTCGAGGGTTCTTGAGCAAGAACCTTGCATCCCAGTTCGAGAACCTGTCTATGGGACTCTGACCGCGAAAAGATTTGTAATTGCGAGACTAACTCCGAGAGCGACATAGTACCAAGATTTGTGGATGAGTTTTGATGTTGAAAAATTTACAGTAGGGTAATCGCTAAAAAAATATTTGGAAAATAATCAAGCTTTATTATGCATTCAAGAACATATAGACTGAGCCGGTATTTTTCACCTAGAGGTCTGATCCTTGTAAGACAGTATGCTAGACCTGTTATACCAAAAGGGGGTCCCAAAAGCTCGTCTAAAAAAGATTTCAAAACCTCAAATGATTCATCCGAAATGCATCCATATAAATTTGGTATGGGGTCTTCGTTGAAATTGCCTGATGAACGTCAAATTAAAGGCCTGTCCGAGTATATTTCAAAGGTTTCTGAGTTTTATGAGCTGAAATTGCTTCCTGAGGTGAGAGCTGCCTTGATCGAGGAAATTAAGGAAAACACTGTGTTGAGATCACAGAACTATGTGAGTCCATTGAGACGTAAACTCAGTGACAATGAAATGGAAGGATTAGTTATCAGACCCACCCCGATTCAAAAAGCAGCTGCTAGAGTTATAACAAGGACTCAAATGGTCGATAGACTATTGAATACCTATATCATGGCAGCAGAAACAGGAACTGGAAAGACATGGGCTTATCTCGCTCCAATGTTACACAAACTCCTTGAACGCGAATCAGGATTTAGTAACGAAGAAAGGCGTAAGCCAGGAATAAAAAACGTGATTTTGTTGCCAACTCATGAACTTGTGGACCAAGTCTATGAGACGGTTCAACATCTACAAAAAAGTTTAGATCTCACGGTAACCAAATGGGACTTGGACTCGAACTTCAAGCACCTGATTGAAGATTTTAGGAATGGAATTGATATCATGGTCACTACTCCCGGAAAACTTGCTTCATTGGCAAATTATGATGACATTCAGAACCTCAGATCATTATTAGGCAAAGTGAAGTTCTGTGTTGTTGATGAAGCAGACACCTTGATGGACGAATCATTTATGCCTGATACTTATGGAGTGCTGAAAAGTATGAGTGGATTAAAAGACCTGGTGTTTGTTTCTGCCACCATCTCTGCCTCCTTGAAAGCTTCTGTTAACTCTCTTTTCCAGAACGTGGTGCCAATCACTACCCCTTCACTTCACAAAATCCCTAAAGCAATTGAGGTCCGTGTGATTGATGCTAAGATGAAGCCGTATAATGGATCGAGATTAAAAGCATTGGCTCAAGTCTTGTATGCGATCCACGGTGATGGTACCGAATCTGGTTACGAAAAAAGAGCTATTGTATTTGTCAATGAGAAACGGTCTGCTCCTGAACTTGCTCAAGAACTTCAGGAGAAATATCAACATGACGCTGTTAGTATCACGTCCAATGATACAGCTGAAGAAAGAAGACAAAAGTTGCAACCGTTTATCGATCCACCAAAACTTCTCAAGGATGCTTCTAGACCCACTTTAAAGGTGCTGATTTGCACAGATGTCATGTCTAGGGGAATCAATTTCCGTGGTGTTCGGAACGTTGTGCTATACAGTATCCCCAGTATGACCTCTGATTTGGTTCATCGGCTAGGAAGAACCGGTAGAATGAATCAATCGGGTCGCGCTTTCATCATTCTGGAGGACAGAAGAGCACCAAAAACTAAAGGCCTCGCAAAAGTGTTGCGGAATAACAGACGATTAGAATAAATACCTACTTGTACATAACCATTAAGCACGTTAATTTTTGTCCAGACCCATAATGGTCGAGGGCCAATGTAGACGGTGTTTCAGGATCCATGGATGCCTGCCAATATCAATGAGCTTGAATCGGTTTTCAGGCTCGTATCGAAGTAATTTGCGAATGAGATCGGCAGCTTCCGCTGAAACAAAGGGCGGAATACGAAGATCCACTTTTGCAATACGTTTATAAGTCATGCTTGAGTTTTGTTCTTCGAATGGAGGTCTTCCAACCAAGAATTCATACAACAGGACACCCAAGGCCCAAACGTCCACTTTTTCATCGTGAGTTTTTGCTTCCACCATTTCCGGGGGTAAATAATCAAGAGTTCCGCACATTGTAGTTCTCTTGGTACTGCTTGGAGCATAAACGCTCCATCCAAAATCCGAAAGCTTGATCTGGTTGTTGAAATGCAAAAGAATGTTTTCTGGCTTGAGATCACGATGAACTATGTGTTTCTTGTGAAGATAACTTAGGACGCTTGCCACCTGGAATGTGTAATAAGAAGCGGTCACGTCGTCAAATCTTTTTTTGGTCTTAAGAACCTTGTAAAGCTCTCCCTCTGCGGCATATTCAATTATCAAATACACGTTTTTATGATCGTGGAACCATCCATATAATCGGGAACAATTAACATGTCGCACATTCGCCTGGATCTCGATCTCTCGCACAAACTGTTTTTCAACTTTGTAATTTATCAATTCCTTCTTTTCCATCACTTTCAAAGCACAAACAAACCCGGTATCTATCTCACGAGCACAATAAACCTTACCGAATTTTCCCCTTCCCAATTTGCGCCCCAGTTCAAAATCTGATATCTTCCAGTTCTTATGCAGTTTCTTAGGTAGAGAGTCCAATGGAGCGGACTTCCTCAATGACAATCTATTAAAAACAGATGCTCGTGTATCTATTGATCCTCTCTTAGGGGATCTCATGCTCCAACGAGGACTTGTCACCGTTTCCACCATCTTGTTTATAAAGACAAATAAATAAACAATTACTGCCGAAAATACACAGCCTTACTGATGTATTACGTAATAGTTAATTTTTTGATATGCTTGGAACCCACTTACACAATATGTTATGAGACATGAGAATCTTTATTGTTGGTTGCCGTGCAAGTCTAGATGTGAGACACAGCAACAGAGTGTTTATCACAATATAAATACCAGAGTGAAATTTTCATTCCTAGAACCGCCGGTTATAATTCAATATAAATCATGACTTTCGGGGTAGCAACGTCAAATCGCTAGATCACGCTCAATAATACCTACTAGTTGGATAAAAGTTTTAGTACATGCTACTTAAGTGAGGAGAGTACTAGCATATCCTCAAATTGATCAGGAAAATATTACTGATATAACTAAAACTTAGGGGTGAGGAGTGGTCATTTTCACACCCCTAACTAAAATTTATTCCGATTGATATAGTTCACAGCCTACAAATCATCGAGCATTGCTGAGCAATTTAAGGCAGTAGAAAATAACCGGATCGCATGAAAAGGATAGAAAATATATCCATATTTGTGTTGAATGATGTATATCACAGTTAAGGATTGATAGGTATGCAAGCCTAAAAAATTGTTTGCGCGGTTGTGCAGTGGCTTCCGGATTATTTTTGATGACATCATCGCAAGCTCAAGTAGATATAAATCAAGTAGAGTGCAACAATTTAATCAATGGTTAAATCACTAATTAAAGATATAGGCGAACTTCCACGGCCAATGCCTTCTTTGCCAGCCAGCACTTTTGACCTTTTTTCTCTCAAAGGCAAAGTTGCGGTTGTTTCTGGAGCTTCAAAGGGAATTGGACTTGCTGTCGCTGAGGCCTTTGCTAGTGCTGGAGCAAAGGTTGCACTTTTATACAACAGTACCCCTGTGGATAAGGTTTTGGTAGAATTTAAGGATAAGTACAATGTCCAATGTCGAGGCTACAAGTGTCCGGTGACCGATCAGAAGGCAGTGAGCTCCACCATTGATCAGATTGTTTCAGACTTTGGGAAATTTGACATCTTTGTGGCCAATGCTGGAATAGGGTGGAACGCCAAGGACATTCTTTCCATAGAGGACGACGACGAAGCGTTGGAGGAATGGAAAAAATTCATGAGCGTTGATCTGGATGCAATTCATTATTGCGCAAGAGCTGCTGGAAGACAGTTCAAGAAACAGGGCACTGGTTCCATGATTATAACTGCCTCGATGTCGGCACACATAGTCAATTACCCTCAGCTTCAAGCCCCGTATAACGCTGCTAAGGCTGCAGTTTTACATTATGCCCGGAGTTTGGCGGTTGAATGGTCTGGTTTTGCCCGAGTCAACACAGTTTCTCCGGGTTATGTTAACACCGAGCTGGTTGGAAAAATGCCTGCTTACCTCACTGAAAAATGGATCACGGTTATTCCAATGGGTAGACTAGCGCTTCCGAAAGAAATGGCAGGAGCCTACTTGTTTTTAGCAAGTGATGCTGCCACATATTGTACTGGAACAGATATTTTAGTTGATGGCGGTTACTGCTTAATATAGTTATTTGATGTATCGTTCTAGGTATAAAACTTTTCGTAATACTCATAAGGATAAAGATTAACATATTCCTCCGTCCGATCGATCTTTTCCTGTTCGTCTTCCTCGTTCCATTTGTTAAATTCTTCCTCGCTTCCAATTGGTCTCTCTCCGATAGTGGTCAAACGGAAAGCGTGTCTGAGATTGTCGCTATCCCAATCCATGGTAGCAGTGTGAACCAACCGTCTATTGTCCCAGACAGTGATGGTATTTTCATCCCATTGAGCACGAATATGGGCATCCATACATGTCTCAATATGGTGAATCAAGAACGAAAGTAAAGCGTCACTCTCTTCGTCTTTGAGTCCCAGAATGCGTCTGCTGAAGTTACGGTTCACAAACAAAGCCTTCTTCTTCAAAACTGGATGGTATCTAACCAATGGGTGAATCGAATCGATAGCAGTCTTACGAACAATTCCTCCCTGGTCACTGGAAGCTTTGGCTTGATCACGTGAAGTGTGAAGCACTTGCAACCCATCCAATAGTTTTTGCATGGTTGGAGACAATCTCTCATAAGCCTCGATTGTATCCAAGAATTGAGTATCTCCGCCAACATCAGTTTGCAACATACCGAACAGGGTAATTCCTGGTGGTTGGGTTTCATAAGTGACATCCGAATGCCAAGTAATGTTGTGCAATTTGGTAGCAAGAGACTTTTTGGCCTCTTCCTTGCTTCCTCTTCTGAAGGTGATATGAAATTCAGGCTGATTCAATGGAGCACCAGAAGTTTGATGGACATGTAGAGGACCAAAGTATTGGCCCCATTTCTTAATTGCGTCAAAAGATTGGTTCTTGAAGTCCTGGTCACGGAAAACAACAACACCACGTTGTTCAACAAATAATGCAAGATCGTCTTTTTGTTGAGGAGTAAGAGAGCTCAATTGAACACCAGACACTTCTGATCCCAACTTAGGACTAATCTTTTTAATTTTAACATCTGCTCCACCCAAAAGACTTTCAAAAGATGGATCAGCGAAGTAACCCCTATCAGTGTGTTTGAAAGGAGGTGGGTTTTTGAAAGCGTACTGGTGATTTGGATCCCATGTTGGAGTCCATTGAGGATACTTCAACCGCTTATAATTGTCTTCAGAAATTGAATAAACACCGTCTCTAACGGTGTCTTCGCCCTTTCTGAAATGAATATTATCGTTTCTGTTGTCGACCTGTAATGTCATATTATCGCTACGTTTAACTTAGGTACAGCCAAGCTATTTATACCTCTACAACCGACAAGTGTGGTGGTGGCAATTGTCAACTGTGGTTGAATGCTATCAAGTCTCACGTGACCAAAAAATGAAAGATTATCCTAATTGGGATAATGATAAGGGAAATGATGCCGTTTTTATTGTCCGTATGACCGCCTCTTTGCCACATGGCCATGATGGGGTGACTCGTGACTTTGGTTTTGCGGAATTCAACGTCACATCGATCGGCAGGGGAGAGGAGACAGATATTGACTCCTGCACTGCCTTGTATCAGATTTTCTGACACACGATCCCCAAGCAATCGACTAAAACTGAGACAACATTGCAGACGATCTCTATTATTTAGTGGTCTTTCTTTTAGTCGATTCGAGTCTTCGAAGCCGGGATTATAAAACCATAGCAACGTCTATGATGCCCCCAAAAAAAGACATGCTGCTACATTTTTGTTTTCTCTTAGTCTATGTTGCTGCCCAACAGCCTATACCTGTGGCATCTCCTCGAGTTGCTATTATAGGAGCCGGAGCTGGAGGTTCTTCGTGTGCATATTATCTTCAAAAGTATACTGATTATCAATTCAATATCAGCGTTTTTGAGAAGAATTCTTATGTTGGAGGTAGATCAACAGTGATCGATTTTGACGGGTCTGTTGTTGAGCTTGGAGCCAGTATCTTTTCCGGTGATAATTATCTTCTACAGAATGCTGCTCAAGAATTTAATTTAACACTTTCTGGTGGCAGCTCCGATCTTACACAATCTTCTTTTGCTCTGTGGAATGGGAAATCTATGGATTATATATTCCAGCCTTCTTCTTCCTCATTTCTATCACAGTTGAAACTTGTATGGCAATTTGGGATCTATTCAATTGCCATAGTAAGTTATTATTCCAAGGCTTGTTTGAAGGTTTTTTTGAACGACTATTATGATGAGTCTTTTCCTTTTTCTTCATTGAACTCGATCACAGATCTGATCAAATACTATTCGGTCTCATCCAAACGTTTTTATGATTCTTTATGGATAGGACAGAATTATCAAAAGTTCATCCAAGGACTGACGAGAAACAATTATGCACAGAATTTGGAGCAAATTCATGCATTAGGAAGTCTTGTGCTTCTTTCAGTAAGCGCCTCATATCACGTCCAAGGCGGAAATCGTCAAATCTTTGAAAATTGGATTGCTGCTTCAAATTCCGATTTACATCTAAATACTACAGTCACAAGCCTATCAAAGACATCATCGGGTTACAAACTCACTTATGATTCTAAAACCGAATATTTTGATATCGTCATCCTAGCAGGCCCATTTGATCAACTAGAGCTCAAAACCAACTTCTCGGTATCCTTGAAACAAGTTGAGTACGTGCATTTATATGTCACATTAGTGAGGTCTCCAAATTTGCTGGCTAACAGCACTTATTTTAATAATCCAGACACTCCTCAAGCGGTTTTGACTACCGGGGGCTCTGACTTCAATTCTGTCACCCTCGTTGGCTACAGTGAACAATATAGCGAGTTCATCTACAAAGTTTTCAGCTTCGCAGAACTGGAAGAGAACTTGCTCCAAGGTCTTTTCGGAAAATACTCTAACAAATATGTTAAAAGCTGGTACAGCTATCCATACTTGAAATCCATTGTCGATTTCGACAACTTCAAACTAGACGAAAATTTGTACTACCTCAACGCAATGGAGCAATTTGTCAGCACAATGGAAACTGCCTCGCTAGCAGGAGCTAATGTAGCTGGGTTGGTTGCTTCAGGAAGAAACACAACTGCAATTTCAATTCCATAACGTTCGTCAATGCGCTATATTAACTTCGGTATATAACTGTTTAACTAACTGATATTTTGAGTCCTGATGTAAAATCGTCCTTTGAATCAGTGTGTTGATGTACTCCTTCAGCCTTTGAGTCCCTAATTAGTTTTATGAGAGGAGGATCTATGGTAGTAGTAGTCTCCAGCTGTGTCTCAGTTTCTGTCTGACGCAACGGATGAGATCTTAAAGGGCTTTGCACAGGAGTGGAGCTTCCATGAAAATCGCTTTCAACGCTCCGACGTTGACTACGGGGGGTAGAAGGATCGGATGAAACGGTTGTCATGGTGGTAGCCTGGGTGATCACAGGAAGAGCTGGTGCTGCAAGACTGATCTTATTGATCGGGTTTGCTTCCTGAGAAGCTCTGCGCGAAGATGTAGTGGTCAGGGAAGACGACGACATATTAACCTGTCTCGTAAGAATAACGCCACTAGGATACACATTTTCGTCGAAAGTAATTGCTCCAGAAAGTTGACTAGATGCAGCTGGTGATGATATCTGGGAGCCACAATCAGCCAATGGGGGCTTTTCAGAAGTATTAATGGCTGTCACTGGTGTCGCCAGAGTAGTCGTTTTGGTGGTCTCTGTAACCGGAGCCACTGAAATTATCTGCTCCCAAAGGTTGTTAGTAGTAGGAGATTGAGTCAGAGATGATCTTCGCTGCGAGCCAAAGGGCTTTTGAGGCGGCATCATGTGCTCCACTGAGTTGAGTACATTTTTGTTAGGGTTCAAAATTTGCGGCTGTTGAGGCAGCACATGATGGGTATCAATATTAAGAGGCGCAAGTTTCGGTCTCTGTGAATGTCGAGAGTCAATGGAGTCTCTGGCATCTTCCTTTCTGTCCTTCGATGAAACGCTCACGTGTGATTGGGAACTCATTCTGTTACTGAGAATCTCAGAAGACGTTGAGCTGTCCCGTGTCGTAGTGGTGGTGGTTATAATTTTGTTCAAGTTCATTGTTGAAACGCTTTCAGTCATTTTGCTAATTATACTCGCATCTAAGAACTTGTTAAGCTTAAGTTGTGCTGACTTGGCATCCAATAGTAACCTGGACTCAAATATACCAGGCTTTGACCCATCAATGCGCAAATCATTAGTGCTGTCAACCCCGTTAAATAAGTTGAATAATTCAATCCTATAACCCCTGTTGCTGGCAATAGGGTTTCCAACGAGATACAACGTTGTCAGCTTCACAGATTCATCGTTGATCAATAATAGTGGTTTCAGCTCCGTCACCTTTGTCAACTTATTCTGTCGAAGATCAACTTTCTCCAATGCTTTCAAATTTTCCATTGAATCCAAGCTGATCAATCGGTTACCACGCAGGTTGAGCATTGTTAGCTTCTGTAAAGATTTGGGAAAAGCTTTTGTGTTGGAAAGCTTGTTGTAAGAAAGGTTGAGAGACTTTAGATTTGAGAGCTGTGATAAGGCTTCTGTTGGCAACTCCGTGAGATGGTTGTATGAAAGGTCCAAAGATGAGAGATTGGTAAGATTCTGGAAAGCGATACTGCTGATCGTTGTGATTTTATTCTCTGTAAAAGAAAGATGTTTCAATGATTTCCAATGCATCGACGGCGGATCTGTCAATGTACCAGAAGAAACAGGCGTCTCAGCAATAGATAAAGAGTCCTTAGTGGAATACCGGGATTTGTATTGGTACTGTCTTCTGGAAACAAGAGAATACTTCTCATCATTCGGAATACGTGACGGATAAAATGAAGGGGGAGAATTTGCTTCTGGCAATGATCCGCTCAAATAGTGATGGTAGGAAGATCCATAAGAACCGGAGAAGGTCGATGTGCTTGGAAGTGGAGGAGATGAGAATGATCCACGTTTAGACATTGGAATGGCATGGGATGCTGTTGATGTTGTACAAGGCTCTGAGTCATCCGAGTAGATGGATCCCCGTCTGTTCGTGTCATCATTTACTAGGGTGATAAGGACATCATGTGGATCGCTGATATTTGTACGTTTGATGACCAAAAATCGAATATTCTCACTGAGAATATGCCAGCCATAAATCTCTTTTGGATCAAGGTCTGAAATCTCCAATACGCACAAATTCTTGAATATTCTTATGGGAGTGGATGTATCAAATGGATACTCTTCATGGCCTTCGATCAGCTTTGCATTTGGGTCATTCGCCAACCTGAGACAAGGAAGTTTCGTGAAAGCGGAATACAAATACTTCAAGTCAGTGATGATGTTTTCTCCTTTGTGGCCACTTGAGCTCAAGGTGGACCATAGGGCGGAAACGCTGGACATAACCGACTTGACACTGGACATAGAATGAATAGATTGAGCGTCCGATTGAATGGCCTTGTTACGTTGAAATTCGCTTAGAAAAGAAACATAGTTGTTTGTGCTCTCCGTGTCTATGTTATCGAGCCGAATGTTCATAGGACCGACGTTGATTCCAAGGTCTTGAAATTTCCCCATTAAGAAATAGAGATGGTGCAAGGAGAGTGATAGTCTAACAGGTTTAGCTGTTTGAGGCTGTGACCGTGAAGGAGTATTTGAGTCATTCCCGGCCGCACTCTTAGGGGCAGTTTTCTTGTATGCAATTAGAGCGTTTGCGAGCTGACGCTCATGAGATTTGATGAATGTTGCGAGATTGTGAATATACACATCGCCATCACAAGTGTTTGCGCCCATGTTGAAGATTAACTAAGGATGGGGTATAATGAGTCCCCTTTTCCACTTCTTGACGAGAAGTGTTGATACTAATCTTTCCACGTCTGCCAGAATTGCTCGATTGGTGTTGGTTTTATTAACTAATTAAATCCTGTTATTAGACTCCTTTTGTTTACATATTTTACATCTAAAAAATTTGAGTGTTCGTGCACGACCTTGATAGCTCATTGGGAGGCCGCTGAACAATAATCTGTCGAAGCGACAGATGCTTGATCGCTAAGGATGATACGTGTTGGTGTTTCTGTTCCGTGTAGTTTGGTGGCGCTAATATTCGCCGGGACAATGCGCTCGAAGATACTAGCTGGAGGAATAGCAGATGTGGACGCATTAGTGTCTATACTTCTGCGTCTTCTGTTGCGTGTCGAGCTTGCAATCGTTATCACGGATGCGGAATCTGTACCGTGAGTTGTTTGGTGTGAAAACGACACTGCTGTAGGAGTTGTGGATCCGGGATAGTTGAAAATACTAGTGCTTTGAGTAGATGTTCCTGTTGTTCCACTAGAAGCCCCAGGAACAATAATCATATTGCTGGTAGTATAACTACTAGCTGTTGTGAAGGCTGTAGGTGCAATGGAAGTCATTGCTGTTGATTTGATCGAGGAGTTGTACTTGTAATTGGAATCGATTTCGTCGTTCTCATCAGCATCGCTCTCATCCGACGAATTTGAAAGGATCGGACGAGTACTTACATTGTCGATTGTAGAATTGTCTGTGCTGAAGAAACTTGTTTGGTCCTCTTGGAACCGTGATGATCCAACAGGAACAACGTCCTGTTTAGTAGATAACATCTGTCTTGGATTCGGAGTAGGGCCACGAACAACGTTAGCTGCAACGGGCTTGTTGTTATTCATGAGACGTTTCACCCACGAGAAACGCCCACTTCTAAACGGCTCACTACTAGAACTTTTCCTTCGATGATCAAATGACCCGCGGTGATGTGGTTCTGTATTGACCGCTGCGCGCGGTGCATTAGATCTCGGAGGATCAGTACTCTTGGTTTGTTGAAACTTGTCGACTTCCATAGATGAAACTGGGCAACTGAAACGACTAAAAGTTGAAATGCTATGTTGCTAAAATATATGACATTAATTTTCCTGCTCTGGCCCCCCAGGTGGCTAGGGAGAGATAATTAGCCACCAGAAAAATGAATTTCCCATATAATTATTTAATGAACAGAGAGCCGCCTCCAAACTCGTTCCATCTTCTAGGGTTCGTTATTGACCCAACCGATGCTTTGTTGTATTGTATGGCTTTCATATTTCCACCTATATCAGTGTTTTTCCGCAAAGGACTATCTTCTTTTGAATTGCTGATCGCCGCGTTCTTGACATTGTTTGCACATTTACCTGGACTAGTTTATGCCCTCTACGTTGTGTACGACACAAGTTTGGTAACCGGTTCCGATGAAGGTATTCGATCCAGATTAAGTCTTCAAAACAGCTCTCAAGATGAAAACCAAATCCTAATTGAAGATCCTGAAGCTGCGCCTCAAGAGGTTGTTTCTCCTGTTCCGCAACGGCATGCTCAATTCAACTACCAAGACGAAATACCTCAACAGAAGCCTTCTGATGAGCAAGTGGTGGGATCTTCTACAATGCCTCCAAGTTATGATGACGTGATGAAAAATTCGGTGTCTCCACCGCCTGTTGGAGATCACAAGGTGCAAATGGATTAGATATGATTATTTTTATATAGGCAGTGCAAGGATAAATTTTTTTTTTCGCTTTAATGAAGATCAAGACTATTTCAAGGTCCTCGGACTCGTATGTCCCTGTGCGAAATACTCAGGAAAGTGCCCTTCCACGTAATCTGGATCCTGCTCTTCATCCGTTTGAGCGGGCTAGAGAGTATACCAAGGCTTTGACAGCCACCAAAATGGAACGTATGTTTGCACAACCTTTCATAGGACAATTGGGTAATGGACATCGTGACGGAGTGTATTCTATTGCAAAGAACTTTCGTAATGTCAGTAAGATTGCTACTGGTTCTGGTGATGGTGTTATCAAGTATTGGGATTTGACAACAAGAGAAGAATTATACAGCTTTAAGGCTCATTATGGTATGTGTTCAGGACTTGTTGTGACACCAGATCACAAACTTTTATCCTGTGGTAACGATAAAACCATTAAGTTATGGCAGGTTTACAATGATGACTTCCGTACCGAAGAGGAGGAATCTGAATCGAGTACACAAGGTTTACAGAAGACTTTTTTGGGAGAACATGCTTTCCAGTCCATGGACCATCATTACAGTGACTCTATGTTTGTTACTGGAGGAGCTACTATTAATCTCTGGGATGTGAACAGAAGTAGACCAGTTTCAGATCTATCATGGGGAGCAGATAATGTGAGTACTGTCAAATTCAATCAAACGGAAACATCTGTGCTTGCCAGTGCTGGCTCAGACAACTCATTGATTCTTTATGATATCCGGACTAATTCTCCTACGCAAAAAATCAAAACCAGCATGCGCACCAACTCTGTCTGTTGGAACCCTATGGAAGCTTATGTTTTTGCTTCCGCCAATGAAGATCACAATGGATATTTATGGGATATGAGAAAGATGTCGAGATCCATCAATATTCTCAAGGATCATGTTTCCGCAGTGATGGACGTGGATTTCTCTCCAACCGGTCAAGAAGTGGTTACTGGATCCTATGACAAGACTATTAGAATCTTTGGCTATAGATCAGGACATTCAAGAGATGTGTACCATACAAAACGGATGCAACATGTGTTCATCTCCAAATTTTCAATGGATAGCAAATATATCTTCACAGGATCTGACGAGGGAAATGTGCGGATTTGGAGAACGAAAGCAAGCGAAAGAGGAGGTCCTAAATCAACAAGATTAAGAAACAAGCTGGAATACGATGAAAAGTTGAAGGAACGGTATGCAAATATGCCTGAGATCAAGAGAATACAGAGACATAGACACATTCCTACGGTGGTTAAGAAAGCTGGTGAGATTAAACGGGTCGAAATTGAGAGCTTGAAGAGACGCGAAAACAATGAACGCAGACACTCCAAAAATAAGCAGTACAAGAGCGAGAGAGAAAAACATATTGTTGGACAAGTGCATAAACAGTAATCGATAGATCTAATAAGGTTCGGAGGTGAAATCCCGATATGAATTTTCTTTACGTAATCACGTTTTTTTCCGTGCTGCATTATCGCTATCGCGGGACCTGTTTTCCGTCATTTCTGGCTTATAAATATGCTGCACTCTAACTGCTTTTGATTCTTAATGAGCGGTGCTAGAATTGCTATAGACAGAGGTGGAACTTTCACTGACTGTGTGGGCAGCTGGGGCTCCGAATCGGCTAAGGATGATGTCATTATCAAGCTTTTATCTGTTGATCCTCAAAACTATCCAGATGCCAATTTAGAAGGTATTAGAAGATTGATGGAGATCTTCACTGGTGAGAAGATTCCTAGAGGACAGCCTTTGGATACTTCAAAAATTGAGCATTTGAGATTGGGAACGACTGTTGCTACCAATGCTCTTTTGGAAAGAAAAGGTGAAAGATGTGCTTTGGTTACCACTCTTGGGTTTAAAGATATTTTGAAGATCGGTAATCAATCCAGACCTCATATTTTTGATCTCTCCATTGCAAAGCCCGATGCTATTTATGAATCTGTGATTGAAATCGATGAGAGAGTCACTCTGGAAGATTTTGTTGAAGACCCTGAAAATAACTTTACTCCTGCTAATGGCTCTGATTTGATCAAGGGATTGTCTGGTGAGACTGTTAGAGTTTTGAAGACTCCTGAGGAATCAGAGATCAGAAGTCTTCTGACAATCTTGTATCAAACTGGTATCAGATCCTTGGCTGTTTGCCTTCTCCATTCTTACACATTCCCTGACCACGAGCTGTTAGTTGGAAAGATTGCCGAGGAGATCGGATTTTCGCATATTTCACTTTCGCATCAGCTTACTCCTATGATTAAACTTGTTCCAAGAGCCAATTCCTCGGTCGCCGATGCTTATTTGACTCCCGAAATTAAGAAGTACCTTGCTGGATTTGAGTCTGGCTTGAAAGATGGTCTGGCAAGTGTTGCTCATGGAAAAACTTCTGGTGTGAAATGTCAATTCATGCAATCCGATGGAGGTTTGGTTGATGCCTCCGCTTTCTCTGGTTTGAGAGCCATCCTTTCTGGACCAGCTGGAGGTGTGGTTGGATACTCCAAGACCTGTTACAATCCTAATAACAAAATTCCATTGATTGGTTTCGATATGGGTGGTACTTCTACCGATGTTTCTAGATATGGTGATGGCAAGTTCGATCATGTTTTTGAGACAACTACTGCCGGTATCACTATCCAATCTCCTCAATTGGATATCAACACTGTTGCTGCTGGAGGAGGATCTATTTTGGATTTCAAAAACGGTTTGATGACTGTTGGTCCTGAGTCTGCTTCTTCTCATCCTGGTCCTGCTTGTTATCGTAAGGGTGGGCCATTGACCATCACCGATGCAAACTTGATGCTTGGTAGATTGGTTCCGGAATATTTCCCTAGTATCTTTGGTCCCAATGAAGACCAGCCCTTGGATATTGAGGTGACCACTGAGAAATTTCAAGAACTCACCAACAAAATCAACGCTGCTAATCCACATTTGCCTCCAATGAGTGTTCAAGAAGCTGCAGATGGGTTTTTGAAGGTGGCCAATGAAACGATGGCTAGACCAGTGAGACAATTAACTGAAGCCAAGGGACATGTTTTGTCCAAGCACAGACTTGTCTCCTTCGGTGGAGCCGGTGGTCAGTGTGCTTGTGATGTTGCCAAATTGCTTGGTATTTCAATGGTCTTGGTGCATAGATTCTCTTCCGTTCTTTCTGCTTATGGTATGGCTCTTGCTGACGTTGTTGAGGAAGTTCAAGAGCCATCATCTTACTTGTTGAAAGAAGACACTAAAAGCTTGTTGGCAGATCGGTTGCAAAGCTTGAGAAAACAAGCTTCTACTTCTTTGCAAGCCCAAGGATTCAGTCAAGAGGATATCGTTTACGAAGAATACTTGAACCTGAGATACCAAGGAACTGAATCTGGATTGATGGTTGCAAAAGGAAACGATTGGGATTTCAAAGAGAACTTCTTTGCATTGCACAGACGTGAATTTGGATTCGTCTTTGATAAAGAAATTATTGTTGATGACATTCGTGTCAGAGCCATTGGTAAGGGTCTTGATAGACAAGAAGCATATGTTGATGATCAATTGGAGTCTCTTTCGAAGACCAATGGCCTCAAACCTGTCTCTCAAGAGAAAGTTCAATTTGTTAAGAAGACTTTCTGGGGCGACAAAGATCTTGATACTCCTATTTACAGATTGGAAGAGCTGGAAATTGGAACTCAGCTTACCGGTCCAGCTATTGTTGCCGATGGTACTCAAACCAACGTCATTCCTCCAAAGGCTGTTGCTACTGTTCTACAAGCCCATTTGGTGATCAACTTGGCCGAGCAACAGAAAGCTACTGTTGCTACTGACGAGAACATTGTGGTTGAACCTGTTCTTCTTTCGATTTTTGGTCACAGATTCATGGACATCGCAGAACAGATGGGTATTTCTTTGCAAAAGACCTCTGTCTCTGTCAATGTGAAGGAACGGTTGGACTTCTCATGTGCTCTTTTTGATCCATTTGGAAACCTTGTGGCAAATGCTCCTCATGTTCCTGTTCATTTAGGATCCATGTCGACCTGTGTTGCTACTCAGGCTAAACTCTGGGAAGGAAAATTGAAACCAGGGGATGTTTTAATCTCCAATCATCCGTCTGCGGGTGGAACCCATTTACCTGATATTACTGTGATCACTCCCGCTTTTGATGGTGATAAGATCATTTTCTATGTTGCTTCGAGAGCTCATCATGCTGACATTGGAGGTATTCTACCTGGATCCATGCCTCCTAATTCCAGAGAATTATGGGAAGAAGGTGCTACCTTTTTCTCAGACTTATTGGTGAGTAACGGCGAATTTCAAATTGAGAAGATCACCAAGAATCTTCTTGATGATCCTGCAAAATACCCAGGCAGCTCGGGAACTAGAAGATTATCCGATAATATTTCCGATTTGAAAGCTCAAGTTGCTGCCAACCACAAAGGTATCAGTTTGATTGGCCGTTTGGTGGATGAATTTGGTCTACCAACAATTATACGATACATGACTGCAATCCAAGAAAACGCTAGTGAGACCGTTTCTCAAATGTTGACAAAAGTGATATCCGAACGTGGAGGAGCTGGTTTGGCATGTGCTGATTTCATGGATGATGGATCATGTATCAATTTGCAAGTCAAAAAGGATGAGTCTGACGGAAAGGTGGTGTTCGATTTCACTGGAACATCGGCTCAAGCTTACAATAATTTCAATGCTCCAAGAGCAATCGTGTTCTCTGCCATTATCTACTGTTTGCGTTGTTTGGTGGATGAAGACATCCCAATGAACCAAGGATGTTTGGACCCTATTAGGGTGATCATTCCAGATAGCTCCTTATTATCTCCAGACGAAGGATGTGCTGTTGTTGGTGGTAATGTTTGTACTTCGCAGAGAATTACCGACACCATCTTGAAAGCTTTTCATGTGATGGCAGATTCTCAAGGATGTTGCAACAACTTCACCTTTGGTAAAGGAGGAAATACCCCTGATGGTAAATATGTTCAAGGATTCGGTTATTATGAGACCATTGCAGGTGGACATGGTGCCTCTGATAAATGGGATGGAGTTTCTGGAGTTCATACCAACATGACCAATACTAGAATCACCGATCCAGAAATCTTTGAAAGAAGATATCCAATCATTTTGAGAGAGTTTTCGATCAGAAAGGGTTCTGGAGGAGTTGGTAGACATACTGGAGGAGATGGTGTGGTTAGAGATGTGGAATTCAGAGTCCCAGTTACTGCTTCTATTCTTTCCGAAAGAAGAGTGATTGCACCTCATGGATTGGCTGGTGGAGATGATGGTGCCAGAGGAATTAATCTGTGGATCAAGAAAGTTGAAACCAAGGACGGAAAGACTTCTGAGCGCGTTATTAATATTGGTGGTCGTTCGTCAGTCAGTGTGTCTGCTGGGGATCGTATCCGGATCTTAACCCCTGGTGGGGGAGGTTACGGATGTGCTACTGAGGAGTCTAGTATTGAGAAGAAGCAACATTCTTCGCATAAATTCACTTTTTCGGGTTCTTTAGCTGCTAGAAACAGAATCCAACTGGAAAATTAGATGAACTATATACATATACAACTCCACGGTTGTTTATTCAAACATTTTAAGAACACTGTTTAGCTTTAAAATCATTTCTTCCCATTCCCCGTCACATGTGCTCATGACAGTCACAGCCCCTCCTGCTCCGCACCGGAAACATTTGGTTTCCTCTGTGGAACTTAGATCATCTTGATAATTAAATAACGAACGAATAACAACACTCCAATCGGCTGAATTGTTCACAGACCAGTATCCACAGACTCCGGAATATATTCCTCGTGGCATTTCATGTTCAAGCTGATGTAAAAGTTCAACACTTCGTTTTTTAGGAGCTCCCGTCATGGATCCTGGAGGAAGAGAATGCTTAAGTATATCAACACCTGTGTATTGACTATTCTTCAAATGGCCTTCAATGACCGAAACCAATTGATAAACTGTATGATATTCCTCGACTGACATTAACTTGGTGACCTCAACTTGGTCCAACATTTGATACATATCGTGACGAATCAAATCAACAATCATGAGATTTTCCCCTAATTCCTTTGGAATCTTTAATAACTCACAGGCTTTGGAATATGTCATGGTGTCATCCTTCTTTACTGTTCCTTTGATTGGTCTCATTTGACAAATATCATCATTCCATGACAAAAACCGTTCTGGAGAAGAAGAAAGTAAGGTGGCATCTTCGAATTCAAGAAAACAGGAATATGGTGCAGGATTATTAGTGACCATGCATTTGTATACCTCCCAAGAACTGATATGTCTAGGAATATGGATTTTAGTTTGCCGTGTGAGACATAATTCATAAGAATCTCCAGAGTGAATATATTCCTGACATTTGTTGAAGCTGTCAGTATAATCTTGACGAGACGGTTTTTCAATGGTGGCACTTATGGATTTTGGGAATGTGCAACTAGTAACAGTATCAAGATTGGTGGTCATTTGATCCAGCCAATCAACATCATTAGGTCTAATACTAACCACAAATGTGTGTTCACTGTTAATTGCAACGAAACGATCAACAAAACACAACCTGGTGTCTGGTATTGGACCAGAAGTAATTTTCTTGGTTTTTTGACCAACAGTTTCCTCATAAGAGATGAATCCAATAAGACCCCCCATAAACGGACAATCTTTCAGATCAACGTCTTCAGGAACGTGATTCATTCGCCTCGAGGCCATGTAGCTCGAGATGTATGACCACAAGTCTCCAGATTTATTTGACATGGATCCTTTCCAGGTTCCAATACTAAGGCCTGCTTCATTTGAATGACAAATCAAGTGACTTTTGGACTTCTCTGGTAAACCTATGATAGACCACTTTCCGGGATTCGAGGCACTATTGAGTAAGAGGAAATCATCGGCCGTATCACAAAGAGATATTGGGTCGATCTTATTGATTTTTCTGTACTGTAGTTGGAAATCATGGGATTCCTTAAATTCTTCAATCATAGGTTTTGTACTTAACAGATGAGAATCCTTGATTGTGATAGCTGTCTTTGTATTAACCATCCGCCAGAAATTGGATATCAAATCCACCCCCTTTCTTGAACATATTGATTCTGGATGATACTGGACACCAAAATGAGGCTTGGAAATATGTCTTGCTGCCATTAAACATCCATCCAAAGAATAGGCTAAAGGTGTGATGTTTTCACTGAGTTTGTCAACAGAAATGGAATGATATCTTACACAATCGAACTGGGAATCAAAACCGTCAAATAAACCACTATTATCGAGAGGTTCGACGCTATGAACTTGTCCATGAACAGGGTGCTCTAAATATTTAACACTGCAACCATTGGCCAAACAGAGACATTGGAATCCCAAACAGATACCAAGAATTGGGACTTCAGGGAAATTTAAAAATAAATAAGGAATCAATCCCGTATCCTTGGAAGATTCGGGGTTCCCTGGTCCAGGACCAATCACGATTGCATCCATTGATTGAACTAAATCATCCATACTTGCCTTCTCCTCAGGTAGTTTATAAGAGTCATTATGGATAGTATGAACTTGACAACCAGTTGAGTCTTCAACTAGTCGTCGGAGATTGTACGTAAACGAGTCGTACGAATCAACCAAAAGAATAGGCATTGAGTTATAAGGAGGGTTTTTTTAAGAAGGTCCCAAATTTTTTAAACCCTTGAGCCGCACAATAAATTATTCTAAAATATCATGTCCACTATTAGCATCGTGAAGAGTGTAAGGCCAGGGTTTGGAGCACCGTTTGAGGTTGTAATGACTTTGCCCGAACAGAAACCAATCAAAGATGTTAGAAATACAATTCCAATCAATATACATATCAGTACAGAAGGATCTACAACTGGTTTAGGTAGTTATGTCTACTCTATAATAGACACTCGCAGAACCTCAACCAACCCGCAAATATATCAAACTCTATTGAACAATTCTTCTGAGACTCTAGTGGAGTTAGGAAAACGAATGGGACAATTGATATCAAAGAGATTTCACGTTCCTAATTACGTGAGTTTAAGTGGTGATATTGCCATCGACGACTTTATGATATACATTCAGGAGGTATTCGAATTAATGGAAGAAGGTTGGAAAACTACAACCAAATAGAAAAGTCAATATATTCTCGATTATCCCCGGAAATCCTTATACGTCCATTTTTCTGTAACTTTAGGCGAGTATTTGCGTTTCTGCTTCACAGGCTTTCTTGATTCGACTTTACCTGAGGCCTGGAGTTTGTGCATTTGGTCGTATAATAAACTTCCTTCTGGTTTCAACTTACGCAAGCTGTCGCTCAATTCATCGCTCAATTTCACTTCTAACAGTCCTTCAACGGGCTGGTGTTTAGTTCCCAATTTCATCTTTTCAAGTGCAACTTTATCCTGTTTGGACTTGGTTTTCTTCGGCAAATTCTGTCTGAGCAATTCTGGTAACTTTTCTAATTCCCTAATCTTCTCTTTCAACTGTTTAACTTCAGTTTCTAACCTCACTCTCTCCTTATGTCTCTTCTCTTTATTCTTCTGAGTTTTGGTCTTCTCTTTATTCTTCACAGCAGGATTCACAGATAACTTAGTAACATCGATTTTTTCTTCACTTTCTTGTTCCTCTTCATCTTCTTCATCAGCAAGTTCATCTTCGGGAAGATTATCAATCAAATATTGGATCTTTTCCCGATGCTCTTCAAGAGCCAATCTCTTTTCTTCTTTGGTACTCTCTTTGAACGATTCTTGCTTAATCAAACTTTGCCAGCTTTCAAACGATGGATTGTAAGATTTTCCTTCATGAGGAAGAATTTCAATAGTTCTCACTGTCACCGGAGCCTCAAAAAGTGTCTTAGGAGCTTTAGAAGCTGTAGTGTAACTTGAAAGACTAGGAACGTATTCTTTCTCTTCAGTTTCTTCCCAAACATCATTATTGTCTGCTTTCACAAGTCCCTCTTTAGCAACAAGAGCCTGAGTTTTAGATAAACCATCAACTTTTCCAGCTAATTGCATTAATTGATGAACTTTCTTCTTATCCACTCCCTGGATCTTATTCTTGTTTCTTTCAGTGGCTAAAGCAGGAACTTTCGACCGTTGATTAAGAATCTCTTGAGACTTCAATGTTTTCACATTCTCTCGCTTCATTTTCTTCACCAATTTCTCGTCTGCTTCATCATCTATAAAGAAAAGCTCCTCTGAATCCACAACATCCAAAGATTTTCCATGCTGAATCAAGTCTTCCCTTCTCTGTTCCAAGCCAACTTCAACATCATCAAGATCGATGTTCTTACGCCATGCACGCTTGCTCTTTCTCGAACTCTGCTTGGCTTGAGGTCTATCCACTTGCATAGTTATAGATCTAAAAATTTATTTCAGGAAGAAAAAAATTATTTATCGTCGCGACGAATTCCTTAAGACCAGTCGATCAAATTAAATTGATAACTTTAACAATCCAATCCATTCTCCAATGTCTACTCTGATTTTGCTTCCATGTCATTCTGTGTTTACAGCAGCTGATACTGTAAAGGCTAGCAACTCGAAACTCAAGGCAAATCAACATGGACCTGGTTTTGACCAATCAAATTGGATCCTGGCTCCTTTTCAATATGAAGCCAATGACCATCTGTCCTTTATAGAACATATTCATAAATCGATAGATTTATTAGACTCCGATCCAAACGCACATCTGATAATTTCCGGTGGCTTTACAAAAGAAGGAATGCATCTGTCAGAAAGTCAGAGTTATTTACAGGTAGCACAATTAAGAGGATTAATTAACTCTACAAATGAAAACCGTATCATGCTCGAAGAATACGCTCGCGATTCGTACGAAAACTTGCTTTTGGCAATGGCCTTATTTCGGAAAACAACAGGAAAGTTTCCAACTAAAGTTCAAATCGTGGGCTTTGAGTTCAAACGGTATAGATTTATTGAATTGCATGCAAAAACGTTGAAACTAAACCAAGTGGAATATTTTGGCATAGGACCAACCTATCCACCATCAACTGATGTCTCACAACAAGAATGGGAAGATAAGAAGAGACTCTATTTTGAAGACCTGTATTTTAGTGAAAAGAAGTTTGCAACCGATTTATTTGAAAAGGATTGGTTTGGATGCAAGGGTTCTAAATTATATGACAAGAAAATCGCTAGAGACCCTTTAAAACGTGGACTTGGATTGAAGTTTTATTCGCAAGACTCAGAACCGGTTCTTAACTTCCTATTATCCATTGATCAAATGCCTTTTGATCAAGCAAAAATTGCTTATAACAAACTTGATGCTTTCTCTTGGTGATCAATCTTCTCTTCCATTCAGTAGTTGCACTAACTCCTGCTTCCGAATCTTCACTTCATCCATCTTAGACAGCTCACTCTCCAGAAAAGAGATCTCATTGTCAATATCGGTGAACTTCTGAAGTCCATCGTCTACCTTTTTAAACTGGAATTTGTCCACATTGTCCAACTCTAGCAAGTAATCATGGTACTTTGCGAGCGTCTCACGATGACTGATAGTAATAAAAGTGAACTTTTTGGCTTTCAACATCTCAAAGATAGCGTCTTCATAATCATATGAAATGGCGTTGGTAGGCTCGTCCAAAACCACAAACTCTTTCTGATGAAATAGAACGCGAGCAATCACAAGTTTTTGTCTTTCTCCTCCGCTCAAAAGTGTGTGCCAGCTCTTCTTTCCGTCGCCCAATCCGACACTCGAGTTGTATATCTTGACTGTCTTACCGTTAACTATCAACTCATCAGTCAAAATAGTGGCAGTCTCATTTGGATGATAATCTAGACTGCCAAACCGCTCTAATAGGTATCCTAATCCCACCTCATTCAGATATCCGATCAGCTCTTGGTCACTGTGTCCCTTTTCAAGCATCTGAAGATGATTCAAAGGGTAGATGATCTGGTCTCTTAATGATCCATTGATAAAGTATGACTTTTGTGACACGTACAATATATCGCTTGGAGACGGCTTAGATAACAGCCCGTCATACAATGGCCACAACTCTGATATTAGTCTGAGGATTGAAGTTTTTCCTATTCCGTTCCTTCCCAAAATCAATAGATTATCGCCTTTGTTGATCTTGAACGTGACTTTATTCAAAAGATTTGCTCCCTTTGATCCATCCGCCGATGGAACTGTCACAGGGATCTGTTCTAACCGTAGACCAGGATAAGGTGTCTGGATTGTCCCGTTGATTCCTGAATGTGTAAGTTGTTGCATTCTTGTGCGAGAAGCAAATGAGGTAAGTTTCGCTTGGGATCCAAAACCATTGAAAGTAAGGCCATATTGGAAATTCTGATCATGAACTTGATGCAGGTTAACCAGAAGTGTAAAAAGACGATCTGTGACTCCACTTAAATTGCTCATGTCTTTAATGGAATACATCAATCGTGATCCAGCATCAGCCATATTGAGCATTAATCTCTTATTCACGATAAAACTTTTGACGTTTCCTGTCCCCGAAGGGAGAGTATCAAACAATATAGGAACACCAGAGAAGAAATATCCAAGAGCTGGCCATATATACTTCAAGATGTACTCTTCTAGAAGGCCGTACTGGAATCTTTCTTGAATCTCGTAAGTGGAATGGGAAATCAAGTTGTTGAAGATTCTAAGAACATTGCTCTTCTCAATTTTAATTCCCTTATAGAATGAGATCTCCTCACAATTGTTGATCAGATTGAGGTTGTAGTTGTAATAAATACCCTCTAAATGGGTCTTTGTTTTTCCAATTTTGTTAAAGTTCGGAGATTGTCGTTTAAGAACAACTCCAGTAATGAAATAACTCATCAAGATTCCAACGATTCCAGCACTTCCTATGTTATCACGAAGATAAACAGCGAAGAATATCAAATCCATAGTTGGTTTGCCCACAGAAGAAAACAGAGAAGTCAATGAATCGCTGAATTTCTTGATATCCTCAGTCAAGTACTGGTCGATATATGTGTGATTCATCTTGTACTCTTCCACTTGATTATTGTTGAATTGCATCTTGTAGTATACCAGGCGTGGGTCCATGTATAGATCATGACAATATCTAACTAGATTCGTTCTAAAATTCAAGGCCAAACGATTTGTCAAGAATTTGATTCCAGTGTTGATATAAGAAGCAGGGAATGCAAATAAGAACCAATAGACAATTCCACGCAGAAATGACTTTCCACGAAGACCTATAAGATCATTGACAATTTGACCGTCTAGTTTTGTCACCAATAAACTCATCCATGTGCGTGCAACGAGACACATTAACTGTGCTACCAAAATTGTACTGTTTTGATGTAAAACACGAGGGATCAACACCAATCGCCATATAATAAATAGTTTTTTCAAGAATTTAGACTCCACGACCGTATCTCTAATCCCGTTGGCCTCTGACTCTCTCAAAAACTTCTTCAGCGTTAACTTGTCATGCTCATATTTGTCATAATTTATTCTATCAATCTTCACCTTTAAATTGCGGTTTTTGTAAGGAACATTAAGAATTCGATGGTCGACTGTTTTCCGGTAAAATTCCCTTTTGGAAACGTCCAACTTCACCTTCCGGAGAGTCAAATAATTGATCATTTTGACCAAATTATAAACCAGTAAAATGAAGGAACTGGAGGATATGGAGATCAGAAACAGCAGAACAGGCTTGGACTTTAGGTTGATGTTGAGAAATTTCATTGCGCGGTTGTTTTTACGTAAAAGACGCCAAACAGCATCTCGTATTGATGGAACAACAATCACAGAACTCATGGTTTTCATCAACATGGCTCCCCCCCACTCTTATATATAATTGCTAAAATATCACATGCATCGAGGGTTCTATAATCTGTGTGCTGACGTAATCTGGGGTAATGAGGAGAAATATATAATTAGGGTGAGGATTTCTATCTAATTGGACATGAATCAGTAGAGACAAGTGTCATGGTTGATGTTTGTAATGTCTAAAACATCATTCTTTTATCCAATGTATGGTAATTTAAAGCTCTCCAATTTGGACCAATCAGGTCATTTTGGTAAGTCAGCTTGTGTAATATATTGCGGTGTACGGATGTTGGCTTGGGTCATTCCCGAGTTGGCCCCCCCCGAAAGTTAAAATAATTTCTTATTAATATACATTATTTAAGATGTTTGCAAATAGAATAACGATGGCTGCCAGACAGGCACCATTGATCCGTTTGAGACCAGCACTATCACTGGACCGTTTAAGGTACCAACATCTCTCCACACAACATCGAGCTTCACAACAACCCCTCGATGACGAATCCAATAACGACTATATGACCTCCAACAAATGGGCCAAACACTCACTTCCCGACAAATCTGCTTCTTTTCAAGCTGCTCCAGAACCTGTTAAGCCCAAAAAACGCAGAAGAAGACAATTGAGACCGCTTAAATCTGTCATCACTCTCACGCCTAACGCCTTAGTCCATTTGAAGAATTTAATGCAACTGCCAGAACCGAAACTTATACGAATTAGTGTGCGCAATCGTGGATGTTCTGGACTATCTTACCATTTAGAGTATGTGAGTAAGCCAGAACAATTCGATGAGCAAGTGGAACAGGATGGCGTCAAGGTTCTAATCGACTCCAAAGCATTATTTAGTATTATCGGCTCCGAAATGGACTGGATAGACGACAAGCTAAGTTCAAAGTTTGTGTTCAAAAATCCAAACAGTAAAGGCAGCTGTGGATGTGGAGAGTCGTTTATGGTATAGACCGCGTATATTCATTTATTTAAATTCGATGCATTACTTAATTACCTTTTACCTATAACGGCTTACATGATCTTTTCAACCAGTTGTACTCCAGACTGTTCTTTGTGAGTTTCGAGTTGTACAGGTTCCAGATCCTTTGATGGTACTCGTTGATGTATTCCTTCTCCTCTGCCGTGAGAAGTTTCAAATTCATCAATCTCCGGCAGTACGGAACAGTGGTCACCGTCTCAAATTCAAGAAAGTTTTTACCATCTGAGCCTTTCTTTGAACTCTTTTTGACATAGAGCATGTTCTCAATACGAATTCCGTACTCTCCTGGCTTGTAGTATCCTGGTTCGTTGGAAATCAAATGACCCGGAGCCAAGGGTGTCGAGTTACAATATGGTCTAAAACCAATTCCAACACCCATGGAATGGACCGGACCGTAACTGTCCACACCATGGCCAGTTCCGTGCGCATAATCCAATCCGTTCTTCCATAAATATTGTCTTGCAATGCTATCAATTTGGTAACCAGTGTACCCTTCAGGAAAAACTAGTCTTGCAAGAGCAATGTGTCCCTTCAACACCAATGTGTTATTATCCATTTGTTCCTGTTCTGGAGTGGCAAAATGAATAGTTCTGGTGGTATCTGTAGTTCCGTCCAGGAATTGGGCTCCCGAATCGCAAAGATAAATCTTATATGGATTGATGATGGAACTGGTTTGTTTTTTTGGTGCATAATGAATAATCGCAGAGTTGGGCCCAGTAGAGGAAATAGTCTCAAATGAAGGACCTTTGAACTTGGCTTGCTCAGATCTGAACTCGAGAAGTTTCATTCCAGCATCATACTCTGAAATCAGCTCATCTTTTTTAATCAGTTGGTCTTCCAACCAGGCAAAGTATTTGATCAATGCCATGCCATCTTTGAATTGAGCATTCTTTTGGTTTTTAATTTCAGTGTCGTTCTTGATTTCCTTCATTTCAGCGACCGGAGAGTCCACCTCGACAAAGTTTCTGCCAATGATACAATTCACCATTTTCCATGGTGCCTCTTTTGTAAGGAGAAGTTTCTTACCCTCAGTATTCAGAGATGAGGCCAATTTTCTGATGTCGGCCCATATAGTTTCATAATCTTTAGTCTTACAATTAATGGACTCCAAATAGATCTTCAAAGTTTCTGATCCAATAGCAGATTTGTCTGCATACAATGTGAGCTGATCCTTCTCAATAATCACATAACTGTAGAACAGAGGATTGTAATCGATATCCTTGCCTCTCATGTTCAACAACCATGCGATTTGATCCAATGCTGAAAGGATGAGAGTGGAAGAACCGTACCGCGAAAAATAAGCTTGTAACCTGGCCACCTTCGATTGCGTGGTTTCTCCAGTATATTCCAAATCAAGTGGTACAATGTCATTAAATTGCCTGATTGGAACTTCTTCGAATAGTGACCAGATCTTATCGACCAAATTCTCCCTGACAGGAACAATTTTTACAGCATCAGTGTTCTTCTGGTTGATTAAGCTCTCCAAATATGAAATTTGGGAGAAAGTGAATAAGGAAGGATCCACACCAATCCTAATAGTCTCTCCAGAATCAGACGCCATTTGAACTGCTTGCGAAACAGTCCATTCCTCCCAAGATGGCTCACCAGGAACATTTTGCCTTAAAAGTTTCCAATTGAAATCCAACTCATTGGCAGCCTGTATGAAGTATCTTCCATCGGTAGCGAGAATAGAATCACCCTCTGGCGCTTCATTCATACATGTCACGTCTCTGGTAACGACGGCCACACCGGCAGAACCACTGAATCCACTGATAAACGCTCTACGCTGATCCACAGGTGAAGTATACTCTGATTGATGGGCATCAGCAGAAGGGATGATGTAAATGGCAATTTCATGTAGTTTCATTTCGATACGGAGTTTCTCGAGTCTCAGTGAAGTATTTATTTCTTTGGTCGAACAAGCGGAATCGATAGTGTACAAGGATGCGCCAGTCCTTTTGCGGGGAGAAGATGTTGGTGAATTTGGATTTTGGCTACCTCGAAGACTGTTGGAACGATTGATACTAATTTGTCTCAAATAGACAGATGACCTTCTCCCCTGTCTGGACAAAAGACCTGGCGAGCACGTACAATCATTGCATGGTCTGTTTGAAGCGCTGGACCTGCGCGGTCCAGAAGCTTGTCGAATTGTCGTTGCCCCCGGCGTTCCATTGGTGGAAACAAGAGAGAACATAGAAGGTTTTGTATTGACAGTTTGTGCCATATTTGCAACAAATTATAACAAGTGGTTTATTGTATTATGAATGCGATGATAGCAAAGTTCGAAGCTGCTGTGATGTTAGGATATCCTTTGAAATATAAAAAGAATATTTCGGAATAATAAATATTCTTTTTCAAATCTGGCTCAAGTATCAGACCAGTTTATCTTCTTGACACACACCTTTACACCAGATGGCTGGGCGATCCTAATTACTGCCCGTTGGAGCGTTGTTCCTTAAGAAGAGCCAAACTACAATAGGATGTACAATACAGAAGAAGGAGATTGTATTCCAACTATATGCCGCTCAAAAGACGGCGTACAAATTCGATGCCTTGTTATTTGTCTATTGTATTTACATAAGCAGTAAAAAATTTTCCCGTAAGAATTTTGCCTATAAATAGGGGCCAAAAGTGCGCAAAGTTTTTTTTTTCTTTGTCGACGTACTTCATAGGATCATTTCTATAGGTCACGTCTCTCTTTGACTCTTCAAAAGAGCCACTGAATCCAACTTGGTTGATGAGGTAGATACCTTTGTGTCCTAGAGTGAGAATTGCTAGCTTGTCCACGATCCTTAGCGGTCTGGTCATCTACAAATTGCCTTGTTTATCAAGGAGCGATGATCTCGATCCATTGTGTGTACTTCTTCGGAAGGGATGCTCTGGATGGATGCAAATGGCTGTCTGACAAGTTACATTAGCTTTTGCTTGCATTAGTTAATGTGATTTGTAGAAACTCTATGTTTGGGTCGGCCATGTATATCTTGTATAGACATACTAAAAAAATTATCCTGAAAAATATCCTCGGGCTTAGGTGTAGTCAAAACATTAGTTTGATTTATTTTGTCTTTTGTTTCCTTCTTTTATGAGTGTTTATCCTGAGCAGGAGGTCATTGAAGTAAGTTTGAATGCAATAATCTTCACCTAACACTCAGCTAGTCGAAGCTCTTTACACGTCTTCGTCGGGTGTCATAGAAATCCAGAAAAAACTTCAAGAATACCAAAAATCTCAATATGGATGGTTGATGGCCCATAACCTGCTATTGCACCCTTCTTTGAATTGCAAGTTTTTCGGAGCTCTCACATACACAGTGAATTTGAATCTACATATAGCAGAGATGATCAAACAAGGAAATATAGAGCAAATCTCGCATATTAGAATCACTTTATTAGATCATTTACTTAGATTGATTTCGGATGATTCTGTGCTTCAACGAGGTATGTTCGTGGTGAAAAAAGTCATGTCAAACCTTGCATTCATGTTCATGAATAGTAATGGGACTTGGGATGACCCATTGCTCACTTTGATTGGATGTTTAGCTACAAATCAAACTACAGACTCAAAAATTCCTCATGAAAATCTGACCTCAATTTTGAAGACCTTTTCTTGGCCGAAAATCTGGACAAGCATCATATTCTCCCAAATTCTGGTGGAGGAATTGGTGAAAAAAGAGTCCACAACTCTCTCAAATGTCCAGACCCATAATTTGGTGCACAGACATCTATTCCCAACTACAGAGGTCTTGATGCTCGTAGCTCCACAGATATCTGGGCAATCCAAGTTAATCGTTTCGTGGCTTGAGTGTCTTGACTCGTGGATTATTTATGCTTCCAGAGCGGAGTTTGACTCCACAGAACGGTACAATATGACAAGCCTATTATCTACGTGCATTTCACTTGTTACCAATTCTGACTTTACGATTTCTGAAAAGGCGATCGAGTCTTTAAGCGAAGCATTGGAAAACAATCCAACGCTTTTCAATAATGAATTGAAATCTACATTACATTCAATATTGTTTGGCGAAGTTGGAATTCAATACGTAAAATACTTTGGTGCTCAAAACGACGAGAAAAGCGTGTGTGATTTTGCACGACTAGTGATTGCATTTTTGGACACGGATCTCAATGCATTGGTGCTCAAATTGAGAGACGACAAGGACCCGTATGTGTTTGATTTTCTGGTAACTCTGACAGACTACCCAGGAATACCTGTTTATGAAGAATCTGTTTCCAAGGAATTTGCAGATTTCTGGCTACGTTTCGCAGACTTTTGCATTGTGGAGGATACCACTCTTCAAGCACTTTTTGAAAAGGATCCACAAGCTCTTGATTTGCTTTATGATAAAATTAAAGCATTGTTTGGCAAAATCACCCAAGTTTACTGGAAGAAAGCACATGTGCCCGAGGATGAGCCCGACTTCCAGCAATTTAAACAAGAATTTGCATTATACAGGCGAGATATTGGAGACTTATTCGAATCAATTTATCCGCTGGTCAAAATTCCACTTATTTCCAACCTTCTATCCTCCATACAATCCAGTATCCAGGCCCAAGAGTACCAAAACATCGAACCATCCCTATTCCTTGTGACCTCCATAACTAAAGACTTTGGGGATGAGACGGTCAGCGAGGAACTTATTGATCAAGTGGGTGCGATCCTGGATGCAAACATTCTTCGGATCGCTCTACAAACAAAGTCTGACAAGTTTAGATACCTAATTATAACTACTATTCAATTCTTGTCTACAGCTGAATGGTTTTACAAGACGGAGAAGGGACTGAAATACCTGCCTCAAATACTGAGTTTTTTGTTCGATTGCATGATAAACTCCACTGCTTATCAATTGACTAGCTCAAAAGCCATTTCTGAGATTTGCAACGAGTGCAGAATGTCTTTGGTGGAATTTTTACCCAGTTTTGAAACTATAATTACTGAGATGATTGACAATATCAATGTTGACTCAATTATCAGACAGAGAATTATCAATTCGTACGCATCAATCATTCAGGGAGTGGCGGATCCGGCTGTTCAAAGCGAAAACCTGTATAAATTATTTGATCTTTTGGATCGCAAGTCTTCCTCTGTTTTTGCAGAGCTGGAATCTGTAAATGCAGAAGAGCGGGATAGATTGGTGGACTATCTTGTAAGTTTGATCAGTTCTGTTAGTGCTGTGGGTAAAGGGATGCAACTTCCCGAAGATCTCGACGGATATTATACTGAAGAACTAGAACAGAAGGTCCGAGAATACTGGACGGTGGACCCAATGGGCATTCGTCCCAAGCTTCTTTCAATAATAAGAAATTTCACAATGAGCAATACTATTCTGGCGGAAAATTACTCCATCAATGAAGAGGCAGTGAATATATTCAATGCTGGTTTGACGGAATCTGTTCCTGGTCCGTTTGTGTTTGATCAAGATACCATCATGGAATTCATTATCACTAAATTCAATTCTTTGAAAACTCCAAATTCATATCCTTTATTGTATATGCTTTACAACTCAATGATTGTTGCATATCATCGAATCATGAAGCCCGAAGCTGTCAATGAGTCAATGAACATAATATTTCTTCGCACACTTCCTGTGGTTGAGAGCGATCCAGATTTGGTTCAATCAAGCCTTAATCTGTTTAGTACAATATTGTCAACCAGACCATCTCTCTTGATAAGTAATGAGTTACTGCTATCGACTGCTCTTGAGTTTGGTGTTAGGCACTTGCAATCTGACGAGAGGTTTGTCTTGAAAGCTTTGGAGAAGTTCTGGACTCGATTGATCACCCTCCGAAAAGGTGATCGGCAAGATACTATTGCCATTAAACGACTTTTCAATGAGACTGATCTGGGATATATTTTGACCTATAATGTCTTCAAATGCATGTTTGCTACTCAGCGGTCGAATTTGGAAACTTTTATTGAGATAATCAAACAACAAATTGCCAAATATCCTTTGATGATGAACAAATGGCTGAATGAAGTATTTCCAAAGTTGAACTCTGAAAGGGAGAAACAGATAGAGAAATGGGAGATCTTTCTCAAGAAAATAATGCTTACGAGGGGAACACGAAATGCCAATGATCTTATCAAAGACTTTTGGCTTGAGGTGAACGGATTAATAAATTATAACTAATTCATTGAACGATAGGCGAAGATACACTTAACTAAAGCTTAAAATCTTGGGTCACAAAGCGTAGCCACTTAAAGTCTCCACAAGCGCGTCACACTCAGCGACATAATCCACTTTGGCAAGACTGGCGACAGTGAATCTAGCTCTCTCTTGTCCCTGATAACTGTCGACTTTTCCACGAATTCTGAGTAACACCTCCTTGAAACTGATGTTCTCATTGATGAAGTTCTTGAGTGAGTTTTCACCCACGCTTTCGATGCTTGGGTCCTCTGCGTCGTTCTTCAATTTCAAGAATTCTGCAGCAGTAAGACCCAGCAGTTGAGTGGCCTGCTCGTCAAATAATGTAAGCCACATCTGTCCAGATTGATCCACCACAGACACAGTCAAGATATATCTGTAATTTGGCTCGGCATGGTTGATGTTACATTTCTCGCATCTCCAGGTGCCATTATCCTGCTCCAACAGTTTCTTGTTACACCCCTCTGAACGACAAGCTGGATAGCAAAAGTTGTCAGTCTTGATGAACGAGATTGTGGCCTTCAAGTTGAAAAAGTCTGGTTTATCGTTCATTCCCAATCTCTCGTCCTGAGCCAGCTTGATAGTCTTACGCTCCAGGATAGATTGCTTGGAAGTCAGACTATTATTTCCAGACGAGCCAGGTTCAGATGCCATAGATTTGAATGTTTGGTTTGCTCCTTGAGTATCAAACCATCCTTTAACCTTGTAGGCTTCTTCAATATCAGGGTTGACAACAATCGTGGCTGCTGGAATCAAGGACAGACTCTTTCCACCAAAATCTTGAACTCTGCACCCCTTAAATGCGACTACAGATCCAACAGGAACATCGAATTCACGAGCATGTTTGTTCCATAATCCAACATTCACTGCAAATTGTGTGTCATCCACCAGCACAATGTCTCTTCTATCAAAAGGTTTTCCAGTCGATTTGGCAACAATCTCTTGTTTGTCTTTCACATCTTTCAACACACCGATCACATCGATCACGGCTCCATTTTCCAAGTTCTGGACCTGATCCAGCTTGGCAAAATCGAAGTGAAGTTTAGGAACATCAGTGTCGTCCTCGCAAGGCTCCACTAGTGTGTCTTTATCAAATTGCAACTCATATTGGTGCTTGAGGTTGGAAAATTGAGGTTTTGCCATCTGCATAGATGCCTTACTAATGTAAAACACTTTATTCTCCTCCAATAGATCCCAGAACTTTTCGGCCACTTGATTAAAAGCTGTAGCTCTGATCTCTCCAGTCTCATCCAACAAGTTGACATTAAACAACTTACCATCACCTCTTTGATTCGACCAGTGTTTCATATCACTCTTGAATGAAATTCGAGCCTTGATTGTCCATTGATTTTGGTATGGAGACAATTGGTCGATAGAGTATAAGTTTTGGTATTTTGGAGGTTTGGAGGCAGATTTTTTTGCCAAAGGAGCAGCAGGAGATGGTGTAATGGTGGAATCTCTAACAGTAGTCGGAGCTTTAATAGAAACATTGGCATCTGGATTCTCCTTTAAATAATCATCCAGACTTTCATATTTGATCTCATTTCTCTCGCCCTGTTCAACAACCTCAGCTCTATCAACCACAAGGAAAATCTTGCCGTTGTTGGTTGGGGTAATCTCGTATTGAGTGATCTTCAAAATACAAAATCTCTTGAAGTTCTCAATCGAGCTTTGAGCTTCACTAGGTTTGAAGACACCATTAATCGAGTACTGACCATCATTCAACATCAGTCGTAATCTCTCCCCAGTAGCCTCAGGAATGGATTTAGCTTGATGCGCTTGGAGATATACCTCTCCAAAAGAGTCGCCCTCTTTGCAAATACTTAAAATACTTCCTGGTTTCAACATTAGAAAGATAAGTTGCCATCAAATTATTTCACCTAATTATTTACGCGTCGCATCATACAAAAACACGGTGCACGGATGTTTTATTGCACCTTGAACTTGATCACAGTATTCAAACAGGAAGCATATAATGTGTTTGAGGATATGGAGAAATCTGATATTTTATCGTTTGTAGCAAGGATTTGCAATAGATCTCCATTCAAGTTGAATACTGTTAGTTGTCGTGCAAGACAAAACACCATATTTTGAACGAGTTGCAATTTTCTCACTTCTTCCAAATTTTGATGCTGCCATTGAACTATTCCATTTTGAAAGAGTTGAATTGTTCCATCAGAATGACCAGTAATTAGAATTTTGGGACCTATCGCGATCTTTGTGATTCTCTTTCCAACAGAGAACTCTTTAGTAAGATCCAGTGACCCTAAATCATAAATACAGATGGTGCCACTTTCATGTGCTACCACAAGATCCTTCCCTTCCATTTCAAATAAACTATTTCCTGTTGAAAATTCAACATGTTCTCTTTGAAGAACCTCCAGACCAATAACTGGATCTGTTGGATTTCCAATGCGACGGAATTCTTTTACCACCTCGCCAGTACCACACTCCCATATCAATGCTGCGCCGTCACGGGCTCCTGTCACGATGTTTCTTCCACGTCCAATAATAGCTACATCTGTGAGAGTAGCAGTATGTTTGGACAGTGTTCGAGGATTCGAGCCATCTTCAAATGACCAAATTTTTATAGTGTAATCCATACCTAGACTTATGGCCACCTTCTCGCTGGGGAAGAAAGAGACCTTCAAAACTTCAGAAAAATGTGCCTGATCCAGCAAGATTGGTTTGCCATCAGATTTTGTAAACTTCAGCTCCCCATTCCTACCTCCAAGTATCATGTTTCCATCCGCCGTAGTGGCAAGACTGCTAAGAGTAAACTCAGACTTACACTCAACATTACCTGTATCGATGGTGATGGTTTTATCCTGATTTTTGAGAATTAGTCTGGAATTCTCCAAGTCAATCTTCCATTCTCCAAGAGGTGTGATTCGAGGTCCAAAACATTCGAAATCATTTCGCATACCATTCACATACACCCAGAATCTCTCTCTATCAACTTTCCCTTTTGCAACATCCTCAATGACTTGCAAATAATCCGACTGAACCACCACCTCATCTATCATCGGCTGTGCAAATAATAAGTTTGAGAAATATTATTTTTAAAGATGTCCTCTGAGAAGGAAAATGAGGTGTTGTCGATGTTTTTCGACGATGCATTCGTGCCACATGACTATTTGGATGCTCTGTTTACCACTTCGCTTAATTTGAATGCCCCACAAATGAAAAATAAATCGGTCTCATTCGCCTCTGCCTCCTCGCTTAAATCATTACAAGGAAAATGCATGTCGCTGTTGACACACCTGGATTACTATACAAACGAATTGACTCGCCAATTTGAGACCAAGTTACAGGATTTGCATAACTCGTCATCAATTATTTCATACACAGGAGATAACAACTCCGGAATCACTAGATTGGAGTATTACGTGGAATATTTGGCCTCTTCTATTAACTCGCTGAATAGAGATCTGGAAGACATCAATACAAAAATTGGAACAATGAATCAAACCCCTGAATCACAAGACCTGATTAAGAACATCCAATCATTCAAACTCATAAAAGAACGCATTCGGGCTGTGCTGAATATATTTGAGACTGTTCAAGCAGTGGTTTTAACCAGCACAATTGAGGAAAAAAGATACAATGAAACGAGTCTCAATAGCTCATTAGCTCCTACAGGCTCAAACAAACCGGGAGCCGAGATTAATGTGTCGTTAGATGACTTCAGTTCGTCTTTAAGTATATTGGAAGAGACCATTATGGAGCAAATTCAGCTGGAAAAGGGAATAGGTCAAGTTAACCAACAATTGGTGGAAAAAATCGAGCTTTTGGTGGAATTATTGCCATTCTTTAAGAACGTATCAAAATTCTATCCGATTTATGCTGATTTTGCTCAATTTTTAGAGAGTGAGAAAAGACGTTATCTTGGTAAGTTTAAGTGATAATAATAATATATAACATTTTTTATAAAGTACATTTTCTAAACATCGGAATGTGCTGTGTATCTGCTATCGTTGGATGAGAATAATGTGCTGTCTGTAGTTTGTGAGGCTTCCGAGTCGTTGGTAGAAGTGGATGATCTGGATCTGCCAAACATGTTTTTTAAATGACCGATGCTTAACATGTTTTCGTCATTGATTTCCGCGACCTCTGGTTCATTGTTCTTTGTGTCGTTTTGAACAATATTCTTCTTCTTTCTGTGGAATGTAGACATGCTGATGAGCTTATTGAATGCCTTGGTAGGGAAGATTTTCTCGGCCCAAATGTCTGGAACAATTCTTATGATAATACCTGCTGGAATAGACAAGAGACCACAGACTATGGCAGTTCCCCACATGGCAGGAGTTTGACGTGAAACACTAAACGCTGCACCTCCAACAAACATGATCAACACCTGGAAACCGGCGATGATGAGAGCAATGGCAATGAAGTACCAATTATTGAAGAAATGTTGGGTGAAGTCAAGGTTCGATCTGGTGATTCTGTCTCTGATCTTGGTGATTCCATCACCTTCATCCAGTTTCCGCGTAAGGAAGAGGTTGAAGAATTGTAGCCACACAAAAGTGTTAAAAGTGAGTGATGAAAGTCGTGTTTTATCGTGGTCTGAAACTGGTGAGTTGTGATAGAAGATCTTCTCTCCTGCGAAATGCAACACAAAGGTTATGATTAATTGAACAACAGATTGACTCATAATCATTTTCCACATTGATGTGGAGATCAACGGAGCATGACGACCAGCTGGTTTGCGGTTCAAAACATCGTCTGCCGGTTTATCGGTAGCCAAAGCTAATGCTGCCAAAGTATCCATAATCAAGTTCACCCAAAGCAATTGCACTGCAGTAAGCACAGAAGAGTCATCGGAAGAAGCCACAGCAGAAATGAAAGTTAAAACAACAGCAGTAACGTTAACAGTTAGCTGGAATTGAACAAATTTTCTAATCGACGTGGCCACCGTTCTTCCCCATTTGATAGCATTCACAATAGACGAGAAATCGTCAGTCATCAAAATGATATCCGAGGCTTCTCTGGCAACCTCTGTTCCGGCAATTCCCATAGAGAATCCAACATCGGCCAATTTCAAAGCTGGAGCATCGTTGGTTCCGTCTCCAGTGACCGCAACAACTTCGCCTTGACGTCTCAGAGTGTCCACCAGAATACGCTTGTCTTCAGGGCTGGACCGAGCCAGGACACACAACTTAGGAACCAAGTTTATCCGTTCTTGATCGCTCAAGGTCCGGAAAACTGGGCCCTCCATACATGCGGTTGGGTCTTTGTATGCCTCTTCGCTTAGAATTCCACAGTTTCTGGCAATAGCACGAGCAGTCAAGATATTGTCACCGGTAACCATACGAACACGGACTCCAGCAGTAGCACATTTTTCAACAGCTTCCTTGACACCTTGTCTAAGAGGATCTTGAATACCAACTAGACAATCCAAGATCATTCCTTCCTGTTTTTGGCTTGAATCGCCGATCACAATCTTTGGAAGATTATTATTTTGCTCGGCAGCAGCGTTCGCATCATTGGCAAGAATCTCCACAGCATCCCCAAATAGCAAAAGGGGATTGGCTTCCATTCTATTATCAGTCTTTGCCAATTCTGCAGGCGGCCAAGACTCGAGATCATCAAAGTCACGATGGGCAAGACACAGTGTTCTCAAGGCGTCTTCAGCAAGAACTGTGATTTTGGACACGATGCTATCCTTGATGCCACTGGTGATAGACTCAACAGATCCATCAGCTTTAGTTCTATAGCTACAACGAGAGAACACCATTTCTGAGGCACCCTTGATGTAGAATCTGAAGCCGGATTGAGTCTTGACCACCAAGCCACCCCATTTCTGGGAGGACTCAAATGGAATCACTTGGACGATGCGATGATTAGCGTGTTCTCTGATCATTTCCAAAGTATTTGAATCGTCGATCGAATGAAACTTGTCCTTAGCAAGCAACAGTAAAGCACATTCGGTCTTTGAACCAACGAACGGCTCATCATTATCAGCTTTCTTTGGTGCCTCCTTCTTGGACCTTTTTTTCTTTTCTATAACTGGAGCTTCCTCCTCCTTTTTGCTTTCGAAAGCAGTCGAATTAAGGAGGACGTTGTCACAAAGGCTTGCCTTCAACTTGTCATCTAATCTAGAGACAACAGAAATACTTGCTTCAGATTCAATGGAAACTGTATCGTCGAAATCAATGTCTCCCAATATTCCGCGCACAACACGCATTCTATTCTCTGTGAGGGTTCCTGTTTTGTCAGAACAGATAGCAGTGGCACCTCCCATTGTTTCACAACTCTTCAGAACACGCACTAAATTTCCATCTTTGGTCATTCTAGTGGTAGCAAAAGCCAGCGCAAGAGTCACAGCCAAAGGGAGACCTTCTGGAACGGCCACAACAATGATGGTGATAGCGGTGATCAAAATGTTGAGGAATTTGGTACCTTTTTGAGCACCTAACAAATCTTTGTAGTCACCTCCAAGCTTGACACAGAATTTGATGAAAAGCACAATGAATAACACCAAGGCAGCAAGAAATCCAAACTTAGCGATTCCGTCAGCGAGACCAGACAGTCTGGCCTGCAATGGAGTATCTTCTGGTTCATGATTCAAAGACATCATAATTTTTCCATGCATGGAGTTCACACCAACAGCAGTCACGATAGCTTTACCTTGACCACTGATGAGTTTTGCACCCGAGATTAACATACAATCAGCAACTCCCTTGTCACCTATGTCCTTTGAAGAGTCTTTGAGAATCTCGTAACGTTCCAAAGCCAAAGATGCAGGAACTTTGCGAATGGCATTGGTCTCTCCGGTGAGAGAACTCTCGTCACACTCACACTCGCCAGAGACCAAAACAGAATCGGCAGGAACAACCTCACCGGTCTCAACGTAAACCAAATCTCCGACCAGAAGTTCGGCGATCGGTAGATATTGTTTCTCACCCGATCTGTAGACAATAATATTTCTATCATCTTTTTTAGCATTAAGTTTGGTAAATTGTCTTTCCTTATTATAGTCATTGACCGAGCCGACCAAAACAACGATGACGATGGCCACAATGATTGCCACTCCTTCGACCCATTCGACTTTAGGCATTGGTTTGCCTTCTTGATCGTATTCGGTTGGTTGTCCAAATGTTTCGTACAACCCCAACGCCAATGAAACGATAGCTGCGATCGTAAGCATTATGAGGATCTTGTCATGCATGGCCTCCCAGCATAAGGTAAGGAATGATTTTGGTGGCCTTTGAGGAAGTTTATTGACACCATAAACTGAAACTCTTTGATCTATTTCTTGTTTGGAGAGATTTGAAGCCAATCCTCTGAGCTCGTCGGTGGCAAGATCAGAAGTGAGGGCTTTTATTCCACCAAATTCATTAAGCTTTGAAATCGATTTGGGATCGTGAAGAGCTCCTAGCTCTTCAACGGTTAGTTTATATTTGGCACGAGCCTCAAGATCAGTGGCTTTTCTTGAGATGCCCATGGTTCGAAACAGATTGAGATGAAATTAGCACTAATCAAGTATTATATTTGAATTGACATAGAAAAGAGAAATGTTAGTTTGTGCCTCGTTTTTTTAAGGGTCCGCTTCATTGAACGCTAATGCATTGCAGCTCTCAATCAGCCGTGAAAAAGGAGGCGGAGCTCACGAAAAATTTAAATCCTGCAGGGTTGGTCAGGAGAGAAAATAATGCACTACACAAAATGTGAGATTACCGTATTGGAGCCGAAGTAGCAAGCAAAAGCACCAAGAATTGATAATCCGAATAAGCCTAAAATACAGTTTGATTGACATTTCTATAATCTAGTATGACCGCTTGGCGTAAAACTCAGCCTCCGTTTTTCTGATTCATGTTCAGAGGAGGCAAAGACAAGTTGTTGATAGAAGGGAGTGACATTTGCATAGCCTGTGCTTGAACCTGAGCTTGAGCTTGAGCGTTTTGTTGGAAATCATAACCAAATAACGGGTTCATATACATATTTTGTTGTTGTTGCTGTTGTTGTTGCTGTTGCACTTGTTGCTGCTGCTGTTGTTGTTGTTGGTGTTGCTGCTGTTGTTGTCTACTCATGGCAGCATATATTTGAGATGGGTCCATCATCTGAGACATGTAAATCTGCGAGTAGTTAGAAGCCTGAGATGCATCAGCCTTGCTCTGTTGTTGAGACGGTTGAGATTGTAGTACTTGTTGCTGGGCATTCTGTCCGTTGGAGTACCGAGCCCCTTGTTGACCATTCACTTGATTGACAAAAGCCATGTATTGTGTCTGATCACTAATGGTGGCAGTTTGTAAAGCAACATTGGGCGACGAGGATCCCTTGCCGTTAACTTGCTGTGGAGTACTTCCCCCAGTAGCAGCAGTCAAGGTAGGATATAAATCATCAATCTTGAACTGTTGAGGTTGCATTGCAATCATATTTGGTTGATAATAAACTGTCTGTTGTTGAGAAGCTTGAGCGGCAGCAGCAGCAGCAGCCTGCTGTTGAACTGCTTGCACTGCCTGGGCCTGTTGTTGAGAAACAGCTCCATTAGCGGGCCCTGCAACTTGAGGAGGGAAATACTTGTTTCCGTTCAAGCTGAACGCGTATGCGTGATTGGGGTATTGAGCCACATAGGATTGAACAGCCAAGTTGTGGTTTCTGATGGCTTGTTTGGTACTGCAATGCGGACAGTTCTTCTTGTTATTTCTTCTTGGTGTGTACTTGTATCCTGGATATCTTTCAGCATGACGTTTCTTTTCCTCTTCAGCTTGTTTGTTCCAATATTCTTTCTCCTCGGGAGGTAGGTTTCTCCATCTACGACCAAGCTCTCTAGAAACGTCGGGATTGGTTCTGATAACGTTACCTTCTTCTAATAAAGCCTGGTGGTGTTTCTGTCTGAAAAGAATAAAAGCATTTCTAGGTCTTGGGATCCGGTTTCCTTCCTGCTTGCATGTACACTTCTCAAACAACTTAGATGAGTCCAGTTGAGGTGGTTGTGGTGGAGGTGGGACTTGTAGAGCCTGCATTAAGTATTGCTGTTGGATCTGCTGAGGATATTGAAGAGCAGCTTGTTGATGAAATTGTTGTTGCAACGCGATCTGTTGATATTGTTGAACAGGCATCTGAGCTACTTGCTGCACTGGAACTTGGGAATGTTGATGAGAAACAGGTTTCTGGTCATGAGCTTGTTGGTGAAGTGTCCCGTCATGAGTTTCTGATTTGATGATATCCGTTTGAGGAGAATTAGAGCCAGAATTTGACTGGTGTGTACTAGGTGAGTGCTGTTGACTAGGAGGCTGAGTCTGTCCTGGAATTATATGTGAAAGGGGTGGAAGATTTCTCTTTCCATCCTGGTCCACTTGGTATTGATCCATCGATTTGCTTTCGGTTTTTTGTGAACTTTTAGTTATTTATTGTAGGCCAAGGGTTTAATAAAAAACCTTTGTTTGATTGTTTAATCCTTTTGTTTTCGGTCTCGTACCAAAATTTTTCAGGAAACGTTTTCTTTTTTCCAGAAACAAAGCTTTTTAGTGGACGAAGGGGAATCTCAGCTATTGGTTATTGTGCACGACAATAAGTCTGGACAATAGATTTGAAAAAGAAAAAATCTTTTAATTGGTCCAAATGTAAGTTAACGCTCGTTGAAGAATAGCTTTGCACAGATGTGGGTGTTTACAACAAATGATTGACGCAGGTCACATAGCTTCGGATTTATTGAGTCTTGGCTGTTGAGTTCGCTTAAGTACTACTAGACAATCAGTATCCAAAACTATGTAGTACCAACGAACATACAATTTTTAGATCACCTGCTACAACTTTGCTTCACAGACTTCTTCGGAAGGGTCCCCTAGCTGATTGTGCTATATTTTGATGATCCTTGCATCCTGTCTTCTTATTACCCATATCAACCTATAATGCCCTTCCTCTTTTGTATTGTCAAAACATTGGTCTAGCCTTCAGATCTCTCTGCTGCTTCCAATTACGGAATCAAAATACCTACATTTCCCTATTTGGGTAGTTCAAAAACAAAAGCAGCAATAGGACGCAATTATGAGACAATAGATAATCTCCAGAGAACAATATATCTTGTCCAACCACGACTGTTTTTTGTTTACATTTGGTCCTTTTCATGATGAAAACTTTTGCATCTTGCCCCAGACCCTCTCTGACCGCTCCGATATAATTCTTGTTGTCAAAAAGATTATACTTAGTTTCTTCTTAACCAAACTGGATAACGAATCCCAAAACTCACCTTAGTCACTCCTTATTAACTGAGCCCTGCTCCCAACAGCTACCACAGCTACAATATTCATTCGTTATTCAATAATACCAACACTTTCGTTTACTATCCAACTATACTTCAATCGTTATGCTGTTCAAGACACTTCTTCCCCTCATTTTGATTGCCACTCAAGTCACAGCAGAAGACACAACAACTTCTCTTATCACAGTCACAGTTACTGAGACTGTGTTGACTCCATCAGAAAGCTCTGTTTTGGCTGAGTCGTCTGCCTCTGCAGCTTCTGTGGCTTCAATCACTTCTGCTCAAGCTGCTGCTTCTGCTGCCAGTGCTTCTGCTGCTTCCGTCTCTTCGGTTTCTGCTGCTTCTGCTGCTTCCGTTGCTTCTGTTGCCAGTGAGTCCTCTGCTGCATCCGCAGCCTCTGTTGCTAGCGAGTCGTCGGCTGCCTCTGCTGCTTCTGCTGCCTCTGCTGCTTCAGTTGCCAGTGAGTCTTCTGCTTCTTCAGTTTCTGCTGCTTCTGATGCTTCTGTTGCTTCTGTTGCTTCTGTTGCTTCTGCTGCCTCCGCTGCTTCTGTTGCCAGTGAATCCTCTGCTTCTTTGGAAAGAGCTAAGGGTCTTTTGGCTATTGCTTCTGCAGCTTCGGTGAGCTCTCAAGACGAGGTTACAACAACTTCTACTTCTTCCAGCGTGCAATCTGTTTTGCCTTCTTCCACTTTGAGAACCTCTTATGTGACTTCATCAGCCGCTCCTTCTTCTCAAATTGTTACCGTCAAGTCTTCAGTGGTGTCGCACGTTTCGAAAACAGTCCTTTCATCTAATGTGTCAACTGCTACAGTGACAAGCTCCTCATCCAGCGTGAGCAAAGCTAGCTCCAGTTCAAGTGTCTCTTCTTTCGAAGACGGCACAGTTTCCACTGTGGCTTCCTCTAGCTCCAGAGCTGAAGCTAATGGAATCTCACCATTGAGCGGCCTTACATTGGGTATGGCTGGAATGATGCTTGCTGCTTTGCTTTGATTATTTTTACTTGTTTGGTTTTATATAGGACTACGTTCAATACCACCTAATTCTTGCTATTTACTATTCACTCATCCTCTAATTTGATACAGCAAGAATACAATGCATTTCTGCTTCCACTGACTCCTCCAAGCCAACGTCCTAACCGATGCTCCTTGGATAAGGCTGCTATGATACGCACCGATCCATCATCCAAATGACCATCGATCCTGGTCACCACACCCTTGGCCCGCCCTAATAGGCCTATTAAAGTGAACTTGCGCAACTCCTTCTCGAGTTTCCACACTTTGATTTCTCCATTCCAAGATCCAGAGAAAAATACATCACTGTAAGGAACAGCGTATATTGCCGTGATCCAGTACGGCTGAGGTTTTGGAACCTGTATTTGCGCCTCTTCATGATCAGTCTCAGCACTCATCCGTCCAGCTTGCTTTTCTGGTTCCAACCCATGAGCTTGTCTTTCTGTATATAGGGGCTTCTTCTTGGCTAAAGACCAAAGGCAGATGTTACCATTGTCCGAACCAGTAACAAAATGAGAATCGTCAATCATGGAAATACAATCAATGCTACCCTCGGCATAAAAATCAATGCCTGCTTTAGGGGTATCACCACCCCTGAACGTCAGTCTCGTCTCCTCTGCTATTTTCCATAACATAGCAGTGCGATCACGTGATCCAACAGTAACACATCTTTCCTGCGCCAATGCGGCGATGTCGACCACCAAATCTTGGTGTCCGTACAACGTCTCCAGCTGCGCTAGCTGATTTACACTATATGTTCTGATCTTAAGATCAGCACAAGCAGCATACAGTTGATCAGTATTTCGGCGGAAAGCTAATCCCAACACCTCTCCACGGCGATCACGGGTCTCCAGAACACGAATTGGAGCCAAATTCTCGCTGCTCCAGATAATGATGCGCTTGTCTCGAGCTCCAGTGGCTAAGTATTTACCGTCTGGACTCACAGCCACCGTTAAAATCTCATCGCAGTGGCCATTGTTCATCTGTTCTTTAGAAATCTCTGTGTATTTGCGTCCCCCCTTAACAAACTTCATCTTGTATGCCTTTTTGGATTCGTCCTCAATGTTCCACTTGATCAATTCCATGTCCTTGGAAACACTGTATGCATAAGGATACCGTGCTGCCACACCGGTGAGTCCCTTGCTGGCCACACGGGAAACATGCACTGTTGCCTCCTCTAAACGCAATCTTTCTCCAATATATTGGTACACATGTCCTTGTTGTTCGGAAACATCTTTTTGCAATCTGGATGCAACGATATCATCATCCAGATCTTTGGCATCAAAATCATAAGTCTCAGCTTCAGTCTGTAAGTCACTCAAGTATTGCTTTGCTAGCCGACGTCTCTTATCAGCTGCACTTTCTGCGGCATCTTCCTCTTCACTTGATTCTTCTTCTTGTCCAGGTTCCTCTTCAGACGACTGCTCAAAGATATCGCTCTGCACTTCTTCCTCATCAATATCACTAGAGCTTTCATTCTGTACCTGTTTTTTTCTTGCGGGCACTTGGGACTTCCGTGGTTTGTTACCCCCTGTACCTCTAGTAGGTCTCTTCCTCTTCTTCGACGGGTCTGAGAAAAATGAATCTGCCATGGTTGATATTTATCTACAAAATTTTTTTTTTCAATATTTTTATCGCATCCCTGCACCGTTATGTAATCACAATCGGACTTTCCCGCGTAAAATATATACCTGATTATCTAATCAGGTGTATGGATGGTTGCAGTTAATATGCTTTTATCGCCCTGGGTATCGTATAGAA
>JANIVN010000016.1:0-57946 GCA_030555885.1 Ogataea paradorogensis
GTCTTTTCCAGGAAGCCTTGACAGCTTCATAATGTTCAGGCTTGATGATGCTCTTTTTCAGCTGTCGGTATCTCTCTCCAGGAATATCTGGAGGAGTTGCTGCACTGCCGACTGCTTTCACGATAGTCTGGGTAAGTGTTGTTGTAGATGTGCTCATTTTGTTTATTGGTCTCTGAGAAAACCAACCTCGGATTTTCGTATTTATTCAAATAATCCTTGCCGCAGCCCAAAAAACTAATTAACCGCTAGCCAGAGACATGCCCTCGGGGAATCCTGAAGAGATAAGGTTCTTAAAGACATAGAAGGCTTCGGAAAACCGGCAAATAGGCTCAGCTGTGTAGTTGTCCTACTAAAACATCTACTCCAAGTTCCTTCTTTTAAGAGTACAGATGGCCCGTACATGGGTATCTACATTTTGCTCTAGTCCTGGAATACAAGATAGGGACCACGAAATGCAAAGTTCGTAATTCCTTGAACTCTCCTCATGTTTGTAACAAGCAGGCTGCTACCATTTACATGGTACTTGTAGTGCGAAAATCAATTTCTCGCATTAATGCATCTCTTGGGCGCGCGTTATGGTTTATCGAAAAACTGTTAGATATTTCCGGTCTTAATGATACCGGAAATTAATATTTGCATGTTTTTCAGATAGGCAGTTGATCTGAAAGCTTTGCATCCTGTGTATATAAGGCAATCAAATCATCGTCTTCCCAACTATATTTCCAAGCGAGATTTGGATTTAAATGGACTCAACTACTCCCACGTACGACTATTCTACCAGAAAACATGTTTCCCGTCTTGTCCCCAACAGCAGGTGGAAACTGATTGCAGTCACAGTGGCTGTCTCGCTAATTGAGCCTATCACTACCGGAATGGAGAGCTCCATTATGGGGGCGATCAACTCTCTCAGCCAGTACAAGAAATATTTTCATTTGACCAACCAGACCATTGGCTTGAATTCTGCGGCTGTTTGGATCGGATTGGTGCTTACTCTCCCATTTGTGCAGCAGATGTGTGACGGTCTGGGGAGACGGAAAACAATCTTTGCTTCTCTTTTTTTGATGACTGTTGGTATTATTTTAACTTCATGCTCTGTTCACATCGCGATGTTTGTCATTGGACGTATCATCCTTGGTATGTCATCAGGAATTTTTGGATCCGCAGCTTCTGTGCTGGTTGCAGAGGTTTGTCCACCTAAATACAGGGGTCGGATTCTTGGGCTTTTTCACTCTGGCTACTACATTGGCTCGATTATCTCCTCAGGTGTCACCTATGCAACCCGGGATATGCCAAACGATTGGAGTTGGAGAATCCCAACTATACTCCAAATTGTCCCAACTATTGGCTGCTTTTCTGTTATCTTGTTTGCCCCTGAGTCTCCAAGATGGTTAGTGATGCACGGAAGGGAGGATGAAGCTAGAGGAGTGTTCTACATTTTAGAAGGAAATGATGCACAATTGGCTGAACTCTTGGTCAAAGAAGTGCGCGACTCCGTCGCCAAAGAGAATATTGTTTCCAAAGGATATGGCCTTTGGAGAAGGCAATTTGCCACCAAAGCAAACTGGAAAAGGGCTTTCATTTTATTGAACGTCGGTATTTTATGTGAACTGGGAGGGTCTAACATTGCGACCTACTACTTTACAATTTTGTTGGATTCTGTGGGAGTCTCTGATACCAAAACTCAGCTTCAGGTTGCAATCATTCGAGCTGCGTGGTGTCTGGTGTGCTCTCTGGCTGGCTGTTACACTTTTGATATCATCGGTAGAAAGAAACAGGCTTTTATTGCTACGAGTGGACTCGTGATATGCTTATTCATACTTGGTGGTCTGGTGAAAAAGTTCCAGGAGGATGGAAAGACATCCACTGGTTACGGTGCGATTGCGCTGATGTTCCTATTCACCGGTTTCTACTCTTACTGCTACACGCCATTGCTTTACTTATACGCTCCCGAACTCTACACAAATCCGAATCGGGCTGTGGGTAATACCATTTTAAAGGCTTGTGACTACTTCTCTGGTTTATTTGCCACTTTCATGCTTCCTATCGGTATGAGTAACCTAACCTGGAGATTCTACATGATTACTGGTGGTTATGACATCATTTTTCTACCTCTGATCTGCTTTTTCTGGGTTGAAACAAAAGGAGTTCCCTTGGAAAAGATTTGTGAGCTTTTCGGAGATGACCCGGGAACTCTTGATTGGCAGGAATCTCATCGTGATTCGAGTGCAGAATCTGTTGTCCTAGTTGATGACACAGTCTACAATAAGCGATAAATATTATTCCATACCTATATTGTAAGTTTTGCAATCGATACAGCTAGTCTCAAACTTCTCTAAACATGTTGAACCCATTTTGTGTAAACCACTCAACAAAACTTTCGTCGTCCATCATGAGTGGTTGCATTTTTGGAACCTCACGGACCTTGCTCCCGCTCTCTTTCTGTAGTCCAGAGTTGGCCGTTTTTTCTATTCGAGAATACAGCGAGTCAAATCTCAACAGAGCAAGCTGTGTGACATGTGTGTATTGTGATATGAAAGCCAGGCGGCTCCTATAATTCTCAGCCTGCACTTTCCAAGCCTCCCCGTCTCCCTTGCTTAAAGCCACGAAGTAGAATGCAAGTATGCAAGTACCCACTACCGAGAAATTGACCCGTGAATAGCTCCACCAAAAGCTGTCCAGATGATCATGGCTGACCCTGGATAAATAGATGTTAAACTCATTGGCATATTCGCACGCCCTCTCTGTCAATGACGAGTAGCAAGCACCACTGTCTGTGTACAGGATCGATCTGCAACAGGAGAGTGCCAATGTGGTTCTAGCAAGATGCAAGGAGACTATTGTCCCCAGAAGATGATTCGGATAGTTGGTAGGGAAATACATACTTTCAATTGCGTTTACCCGATTCATCAGTCCGATGCCAAGAGCCATGACCTCTTCTGGTGGCCTTTCCGGGTACGAAAATGACCTCACAGAGTAGAAAGAGGCCAGTAAATCTGCAAGCACTTTCGAGAGGCGGATCATAGATATAAACATTTGCACACCAGGTAACCTGTCCCCAGGTATCGACTGCTCCTCGTCTTCCAAAAAGTCAGCTTCCGTAATATTTCCCACATTGAAGTCATCCTGGTGTATGTGTGAAGGACGTGAAAGTCCAAAGCTTTCCCATTTATCATGCATGTACACTGCCCACCATAGCCGGCGTCTCATTCTTTTCTCTCGCAGTGGTATATCCCATCCCGAAGGGTCTAGATTTAGACCTAGCTCTTGAGCTGACGCGACCAGTGATGCCGTTTGCACCCAATGGCGTGGTGCATTGGCATTTCTAATCAACATTGGACGTTGATTAAGTTTTAATAGTGTGGCTTGGACTGTCTGCAAGGTTGAAGCACCTTGTTCTAGAGGAAGAGCTCGTGAGGTGAAATCGGCTAGCTTGTACCAGTCTCCACGAGCGTTCTTTTCTAGAGAGGTCATCTTTTGTTCTCCCTTAGCATATGGATACGACAGTATATACATTGAGGCCATAAGTGTAGAGGAGATCTTTTGGGAGTGAGCCTCCTCCAAAAACATTGTCTGGTTCACAATCGGGTACGCAGAGTTCACATACGAGAAATAGACATCAATCATGCTATCCTCTAAAGGTTTAGCTACCTCTCTCACGGTTTCAACACAGTAGCAGCCAGGCCGAGGGTCTAGATACTCTGTCGGGTGAACTGCAAATACGATAGGTACCTGTGAATTATTTGTTGAATTCTTGAGCGCATACTTCGTGTCGGAAGCCTCGTTTGGCAAATCATGCACTACTCTTCGCAGCAGCCACGGATCTTGGTCCCCACTGAATCCAACAAATAAGCTTGTCTTTCCGTTGTGTGACTCAAGAGCATTTTTCTCCGTAGGACAGAGCTCAGGGCGTGGCTCGAAGCGAAATAGACACGGATTTGATGTTTCTACTTCCAGACTCACATTTTTGGTAACCACGGTAGGAGTCATTGACTTGCTGACACTGGTGGACAAGCTGGTTTTCCTTTTCTTGATTGGATCCAGAGCATATGTGCAATCAAATTTTCTTAGATTGCACCAGATACACTTCTGTGAGCCTTCCTCCTTCAAACAGGCCATCCTTCGCTTTCGACAAAAGTCACATGGACGGTCCTTTCGGCTTCTATAACTGCGGCCTTTCGGTAAAGCGCTTTCATCAAGCTTAGCATCCATTTAGAGAGGAGATAATTGAGATTACAAAGGTCAAAATTACGTAACGCACCAGTGATAAGGCTTTCAGATTTCCCAGCAAACTGCAAAATACAAAAATACACTAACTTTTAAGTTTTTCCTAGATAGGAACTTATGCTCGGCCAAACCAAACTTGAGCCCCGCGGCCAACCTGCTGAGGTGAAAATGTCGCTGCATCACTTCATACAAGTTGCAATGAAAATCTTGCTCCCTTCAAATCCATGTTGACCACCACGATAGAGACAGAAAGAAGAGACTATGCTCCGATCGAAAAAATCGAGCTCCCAGAAGAGAAGCTAGGTTTTAACAATGGTGCCAATAATATCGCAATGGGTACGGTCAAACACCCTTACCGCCTTCCGAAGATTACAGATCCGCTCGTCCAGCGAGACTGGTTGCTAAATCAGATGGCTGGAGCTTTCAGAATTTTTGCGAGAAGAGGTTTTAATGAGGGTCCTGCTGGACACATCTCTGTTAGAGATCCTGTGGAGCCAAACACATTTTGGATCAATCCCCTAGCGGTTCACTTTTCCCTCTTGAAGCCAGAGGACATGGTTAGAGTTGATGAACATGGCAACTACGTTGGTGGCAACAAAACCACTGTGAACCGGGCAGGCTTCAAGATACACTCAGCTGTGCATATGGCGAGACCAGATGTCAATGTTGCATGTCATGTGCACTCTGTTTGGGGTAAAGCTTTCTCTGCGCTTGAAAAAGAGTTGGACATGCTCAACCAGGATGCATGTATCTTTTACAAAAACCATGCTGTCTACAGAGAGTTTGGAGGTGTTGTTGTCGACTCTGAGGAAGGAAGGAATATTGCCCGGGCATTTGGTAAAACAAATCGCTGTGTCATTCTGCAAAACCATGGCCTTATCACTGCAGGGTCTAATGTAGGTGAAGCTTGTTATCTTCTCTGTCTGATGGAGAAAACGTGCGAGACACAGCTGAAGATCGACTCGGCCTATGCTTCCGGCAGATACAACCGACTTGTGATTGGAGATCGAGAGGCCCAGTTCACGTACGACATGACCGCATCCCCGGAAAACCTTTATAGCTCTTTCTGCTCTGACTATGAGCTGGAAGTCACACTTTCTAATGGGGCACTAAAATCGATGACTACGTACCATACTGATTAACCATAAATAATAATATATGAGATTAAATTTTATCACTCATGCCTCCAAGAAACAGGAAAGGGTGTTATTGCTGTAAGTGTTGTGGACACTTCTACTAACATTCACAGGTCGAAAACGCAAAATTAAATGTGATGTGACTAAACCGTCCTGCCGCAACTGTCTCCGCATGTCTTATATATGCGAGTATGGTTCTCAATCTGTTCCCAAAGATTTTCAACCAAGAAAGCTTCCCAAGAAGCCAATCCGATTCGTTGAAGTCAACAGAACAAACTTCCGAAAGGAAAAGTTGGATGCAAACCCTGGGACATCACTCACCATCACTTCAAGGAAACAAATTGTAGAAGATGGCCTTTTTAGACAGTATCTTCAGGATCTAGGACGACATTTTCAAGTGGGCCTCCCGAGAGGTCTGGGCTTTGAACGAAGTGTATTTCTGAACTTACTGTACGATGCTTTTGCGAAAGGCTTCATGGTAGCCATATCTCCCCAACTAGCGCATCAAAACCTTCAACCATCTTCAATTATTATTCCTAGAGGCCAGGACAACCTAATACTGCGAAACCTTTTCTACGCCTGTGGTGCCACCTATTTATCATGGGAATATCCTGACCTCCGTGTACTTGCTGAGCAGGTGTACGTTCAGTGTTTGCACGATCTTCAGCAATATCTGGAAGCTAAAACTCTTGCCGGAAATGAGGATTGGCTTTTAATGTGTATGGTAACTCTCTGTCTTAGAGAAAAATATCAGTGCCAGGATACTGCAAGGAATGCCCTGTTCTTGATTACATCACTTGAGATCATTGAATACTGGCTTCTTAAGGGAAATCGGCCTTCAGGCCGAATCATGCAACTATCTCGCGCGATGACTTCCAATAAAATCAATCTGGAGTCTCTCTCAGTGGTTCCCTCATATGACATTTCATCTGCCATACTTTACACCGTGGAAGAATTCCCTTACTCTATGATATACTCCAATGTGACAAACCTGGAGCGTACGTTCCTGGAGAGTTTTCTATATAACTACTCTGTTACTCTCTTCAGTTGCCAGCCGTCTGTGGTGAACTATATCAAGTCACCATTTCAGGTATACACAGAATTAAAGCCTTATTTACTTCCGTCTCTCTACCAATGTCCTGCCTGGTGGATGAATAACCCTATCATGGGAGCTGCAATGTCTGCATTTGAGCTTGCTGCGAAAGCAAACTGGTTCTCTTTGTTATACCCCTTGAACGCCCAAAATACGGAAATTGCAAGGCATATGATGCTTGTGTCGAAATATTATCTGTCCCCTCTTCTCCCGGATAATGTAAGATTTCATGAACCTGAGGGAGTTTGCAGAAGATTAATGGAAAGCTGTTACATTGGAGACATTGTTGCCAGTGCCTCCTATATTTTATTATCAAAGCTACTAAATCCCAATCTGTCTGCTGAGACTCCAGAAATACAAGACAAGGTGGAGAGCATGTTTGAAAGTCTTCGAAAGTTGAGCTTACATGCGCAGACTGGGGGTCTATGTGCGTGGCCGTTTGCTGTCGCGGGAACGGCTGTACTGAAAGAAGAACAACAGGTCTACCTGATCTGGCGAATCAGAACCTTCGGAGATGTGAAAAAGTCCAGTGGAATGATGAGTGTGATGCACTTCCTATTCAAAACCTGGGGAAATGGAACAGAACCCGGTCTTGGCTGGGATGTCCTTCTTGATAAGGAACATGTTAGAGATATTTTTCTTTAAGCCGGGGCCCAAGGGTAAGCCGTTTCCGGTTTTCATATTTTTTGTTCGCCGAGGTTATGTTCCAGTTTCGGACAATCTTTTCCAACCTGTTTTACAAATGGCCTCTCCGTTAATGGTCAATTATCTTGGGCACTCCATCTATAAATAGCGAGAAAGCGAGATCTCTCTGTTTTGTCAGCAAGAAATGATTTCTGAAGCTTTTAAAATCCAACAAGGAGAACTCATTCAAACTATACACAGCTCAGCTCAGCTGTATGGTGCTCATGGTGTCTGGGGTGATGATCCGACTGAAACCGGTGTATGCAGGCTCGCACTTTCCGACTTGGACAAACAAATCAAAGACTGGTTCATAAAGGAGACCAGTGATCTTGGGTGCAGTATCAAGATTGACAATGTCGGAAACGTCTTTGCAACCTTTGCAGGTAAATACAATGACCATCTGGCTACTGGAATGGGATCTCACTTGGACACACAACCAACAGGGGGGAGATATGATGGTATATATGGGGTGCTTTCGGGACTACAGGTCCTCAGGACCTTGAAAGCAAACAACTATGTTCCAAATTTCCCTATCACATTGGTGAACTGGTGTAACGAGGAAGGTGCACGGTTTCCGATGAGCATGATGGCTTCATCAGTCTGGTCAGGACTCACTAAAAAAGAAGAAGTCTACAGGCTTCAAGATGTTTTTGATTCCAACATCACTGTTGAGGATGAGCTCAACCGTATTGGTTACATGGGTGAAGTAGAGTGCAGCCACGTAGCTAATCCTTTGAAATGCCATTTTGAGATTCACATAGAACAGGGTCCAGTACTGGAGAATCTCAAGAAAAAGATTGGTATAGTCATTGGAGCACAGGCGTTTTCGTGGGTTGAGGTTGTGTTCGATGGTACGGCTCAGCACACTGGAACCACACCAATGGAGTTTCGAAGAGACGCGTTGCTAGCAGCTTCCAAAGTGATCCTAGAGATCAACCAGATGGCCAAAGACCACAACGGTCTGTCCACCGTTGGAAAACTGAATGTGGAACCAGACGTTGTCAATGTCATTCCGGAGAAGGTTTCATTCGTGGTTGACTTCAGAAACTGGGACAATTCTGTACACCAATTGATGGAGACTAAGGTATATGAGATCATTGAAGAAGCTGCTATCAATAAGGCTGGCAGCGGTGTGCCTTTGGCCTACACCACCAAACTCCTTACCCGCTCCCCAGCATTACACTTTGACGACAAAATGCTGCGCATTATCAAGGAATCCTCGACGGACTTTGTGGGTGCAGATTTGACGCATGAAATTGTCAGCGGTGCTGGTCACGATTCCTGCAATACTCACAAAGTTATTCCTACTGCGATGATCTTTGTACCAAGTCGAGGTGGTATTAGCCACAACCCCAAGGAGTATACTGACCCAGAGGAGATAGACATTGGCTTCCAGGTCCTACTTGAGTCTGTTCTTCGTTATGACAATGAACGTTTAAGTGAGTTGTAAAATAGACATTACAAGATCGACTTTTCAAGGTCGGAACTTCGTAAGTGCATGGTTGAAAGTGACATTATTCACATGCCAAATTAAACAGTCGATCACAATTTAGTTGATCTTGATACTACATGAATGGTACATACATTTTCTGAACAATCTGTGGAAGTCAGCCAGCGCAAGATAATACCAAAATGAGTATAACGATAAACCATTTGATAAGAAAATGACCCCGGTCAGATGTTTTCCGTTTGCGCACGATCTTCAGATCTTATCTCCCTGCATATAATTAATTTTAGCCTTGTCGAAAACAAGTTACAAACTATTGGTGACACTTGAATCATTAATTTGCTAGTCCGCTAAGTAGTGGAGGCTTGTAACTCTGTATCCTTCAAATTACACTTACGGAAATCATCTGAATTGTACACATGCATGCAAACAGGTAAGTGAAACCAATTCTGTTGTTAATAAAATACTGGTAATTGCCAAAGCTCGAGAGATTATCTAAGGAGTGCAGGATAACTCCCTAGCTAAACTTGAAAGACAACTGAAATGGATTGTAGCAATTTGCTGTGATTGCTCATCAACGATTGGCCATCTCCTTTTGGTCCCACTGGTAATTAATGGTGACCGTGAAGATCTTCGCGTTAGTTTAATCACTCTGATTGACCAGAATGCTCTTGAAGGTGGAGCTCGCAAGATTTGTTTGGCATTCGCAAAGTTTTGGTTTTCAGGGATGTTGGTCACGTAATCCGTTGGATGGTCAACTCACCAGCTCACTGACTTAGGTGTCGTTGAAAAACATCTCGGACTCTCCTACTTCCGCTACATATTGTTCAAAATAATACTAACTTGGGCTCTACCTACATATGTCCTACACTAGAATATGGTGTACTTCTACACCATTCCTGCTTTTGTGTCCCACTATCTCTGTTAGCTACCAAAATTCCAGATTTTGACTGACTTATAATATTCATACTTTTGCATCACCACTATTAAAGGACTATCCTTCCCACTTACTCCCCCAATCGCTTTATACCATGTCCACCTACTTTGTCATTGAGGCATCTAATAGCATTTGCTACGAGCTCGTCAAGCTGCTCTCCCAAGATAGATCAAACACAGTTTTCAGTACCTTGAGAATAACGATTCTGAAAAGTGAAGCTTGATCCTCCGTCCACTGGTTTGAGCTCAATGTCAACAATCAGGAGTCTACCGAGTCCATCCCAAGTTACCTCGCGTCCATCGTCAATGTGGCCATCTTCAACGCTGGAATTGCGAATGCCCAAACTTCCGTCGTCAACACTCCTCGCATCTCGTGGATCGAACTCATCCTCACCATCACTGTTGGCTCCATCACTGCCTCTTAACAGGTATATCCAGCTCTGAAACATTCCTCCCACCCGCAGGCCTAGTTCATCTCCACTACTGCAGCCTCCATCCTAACGGGGATATCGTTCCCTATTAGTGCTTATGGTGCCTCCAAAGCTGCTCTCAACTACGCAGTCGAAAAGCTTAGTGAGCAGCTTCCAGAGTTTAAAATCTTAGCTCTCCACCCAGGTGTGGTCAATACCGACTTGGGTGACAAGGGTGCAGAGGTCTTTGGGGCCGGCAATCCCCAGGTCCAAGCTTTCATTGAAAGCATGAGTATCACACCTGAAGTTGGTGCTCAACAAGTTTTTGCAGTCATTGCCACCCCTCTCAGATCAGGTCGTTATATTAGAGTTGCTGATATGACTGATATGACTGATATTCCTTTCTAAACTGAAAAATAACAAAACTTCTTTCTTTTTGTTTATTCGGTTAATTTAAAATTATACTTTTCTTATCTGACGAAACTTATACCCAATTGGGGGAATGCAGCTTTGCTTATCAGAAAAAGTTCTTGCGAATTTATTAGTAATTCAGTGGTAAAACATCTGGAGGACACCATTTTTTATGGACAATGTAATTGTGCTTAGCTATGATGCACTAAAAGGTCTACTGTTTTGAAAGCCTTTTTCAAGTTCGGAAAATTACATTGTGGAATATAGCGGGAGCTAAATTATTCAGATCCACAAATTGATAACCTTACAACCTGATAGAGAATTTATACCTTGTGTGATCTCTCTACCTTCAGATTCAACCGTATACTGCCCCAATTCACAGGTGTTCGTAGCAAGATATTATGTGCTTCTCAAAAAATATCCTCAGCATTGATCTTTCAGAATGCTCTGATAGGGCAGGGCAATAAGGATACTTGAGGAGTTTTACGGTCTGTTACTACCAGCTTAGATGGTATTTCTTGATCAAACTGGTTCAACTCTGGGTTATTTTACATTCTAAATTTGACTCTGACCTTTCACAGATAAATTGAGTACTATATCTCTAATCGGATCCCACCACTCGAATCCGTAGATCGCCTTTCTCGTACACCTCAACACTTTCTACCTCCGACTTAATAATTCCTATTCTTTTTGCCTCTTCTGGGGTGAACGTACCAAATATGTCCTCATCATCAAGCTCCCCGAGTCCATCTGGAGGCCAGAATTTGTTGAACAAGAAATACAATAGGAATGAGACAACAAATCCGTAGATAAAAGCCAATTCATATAGGTGAATTAAGCCTGCTGGGATTTCAATGTTTGGATTGCATGCATGAACAAAACCTGGCATCAAGGGAGCAAATCCAATTATCCATGCTGCAAACGATCTCCAGTTAAACCCTCCAGCATACCAGTAGATAGACTTACTGTTTGGGATGAACAGGTCACTGAGCTTTAGTTTACGTCTTCTGACCGCCCAATAATCGCAAACCATTATTCCAGTCATAGCTCCCAGGAGCACCGCATATGCTGACATAACATTAATGAAGATACCAGCAGTTGAAAGAAGTTGCCATGGTTGCAACAAGATTGAGATGCAAAGACCAACGTAAGCCCCTCTCCTTAAAGTTAAATATTTTGGGAAAAGTCCTGAAAAATCCATCCCTGCAGAGAATGCATTATCAACAGTGTTGATAGCTAGTTGACCAGCTAAAAGTCCAACACCGCAGAAAAATGCACCAGCTCTGCTCTTGGAAGTGTAGTCGTCGTCTAACCACCTAGCGGCAATCAGGGGAGGGTTCCATATTCCTCCGTTAGTATCTGGATAAAGTTTTGCAGTTGCAGATGTAGTCAAACATCCCATTAGGGGAACAATACACCCATAAAACATGATACCAACTGCTTGTCCAATTAATGGGTCTCTAGGTGACTTTGCAAATCTGTTGTAATCCGGTTGATTAGTCAGTCCGACTGCAATGGTTCCGATAGTCGTTTTGATTCCTGCAACTATAGCCCATCCTTTTTCCCATGCACTAAGGGCAGTGGCTGGTTGAGAGAGAAGTGGGCCACCCCCATGCGCAGCAGCCATACAGTACACCATCATTCCAAAAAGGGTTGCTCCGAGCATTACATTGAGACTCGTTAGTAATCTTGCAGACTTCTCTGGAGGGACATAGATCATTCCACACATCAAAACACAGTATATGACAAATCCGACAAACTCTTTTGTCTCCATATGAGTATTCTCAGGCATTGTGTTCTTCATGTTTTGGTAGCCAGGTGCAATTGCAGATAAGATAACTGAAATACATAAGCCACCAGTCCATGACTGCGTAGAAAGCCAAACAATACCCAGCATGATTCGTTGAACAATGGCTATGTATGATCCCCTCATGCCCCAAATGCATCTGCTGTAAACTGGATATCCAATGTGATATTCTGCTCCAACCCACCCATTAAAAATAGCCATGAGGCAGATAATGATTCTTCCAATTATGTTAGCCACCATTGCCATCCAAACAGAATTTCCAATGGAAATCAATGACGATCCAACAATGAAATTGGAAATACAAAGGTTGTTGATTGCCCAGAATCCAATAAACGTCCAAACATCCCAAGTACGGCGGTGTGGTGGCAGGGGAATAATATCTCCATTATTCCATTGTGACACAGGGACATTGCCCATTCTGGGATCCTTTACCTGAAGAGCTTCATTAATCTTTGCAAGAGATATCATGATGAATGCTCCGCTGACAAGTGCGATTGCATTTGATGCAAGAGAGATTTCAACATAATATATACGCCAATGTCGCGTTATGATTTGGTCTGATATCACAACTGTTCGGCGTAAACTTACGATTATTGGCTACTGCTGATCTTGCAGTGTACTCTGAATCGAGCATAATGCGGCTTTGCAATCGGTGGAGAATTGAGTTTGACACTCTCAAAATTTAAACGGCCACTCTCTTATCTTAACTCACTCCTGTACATGATTTCGATCTCCAGCTTTTGTAGAAGCCTGCAATGGATATCGATCCTAGATCCACTCAGTTCTGAAAGACCCAGAATACTACAACAATCTTCAAAGTAGTTTGGGTGCAAGTCATTTTCGGTATACCAACATGCTGCTAAGATTCCCCGAACCAGAGAGATGCCTCTTTTTACCAGTGGAATCTCTGGCAACACCTCCAGATCCAGAAGTACCATCTGCAGTTGACTCGCCAAAGTTTCTGAGTCAGTTTGGATGAACCTTTTGGTTTCGCAGACGCACATTATCAAAACATGCCATACATTCACTGAAAGTTGGATCTTGGATTTTGTAGAATGGTCTCTAATACATCTGTACAGCGTAAAACATCCAGTCAGTGATATTGAAACACCCAACTCGCTTAAACAGAATCTGACATAATTGATAGTGCTGGATATTTGAAAAAGCTGCCAAGATATGGGGGACTGGTATTGGGGTGGCAGATGGGAAAGATGTTCTGACTTTAAGGTGAAAAACCACGGTAATTCATGTTCAATGTCTAGCAAGTCCTGGTTGACAGATATGAGCTCATCTAAGTGGCTGAAATCTCCGTCTGGCAGCCACAATCTGTTGATAACTTTTGCAATTTTTATCAGGATATAATTTCCAGAAAAGCTCGTTGGTTGGATAGAATTCTTACTTTGCTCTTCATCCTCATCCCAAGCCGGTAATGGGTATGATGATCTTCCGCAGCAGATGAATGGATGACAATTCATGTAGAGAGCTAGCATGGTGTCTGTATAACATAGATTCCACCATAGTCTTCTTCTGTCTTCTTTGATGGTCCTTGACTCGGTGTCTTGCTGTAATCCCATCAAATACGCAGCAGACACAGTTTCTGCTAAGTGCGATCTAAGTCCATTCATCTTATTGCAGCCAATATAATATGGTTGAAGAATAAGGAATATGGAAATTTGGTTCAGACAAGATTTACTCGAGACCTTAATTGCTTGATGGCAAGCATCAAACCAAATATCAGAGTATACTTCTAAGTCCAGATTAACAATGCTTAACTGCTCAGAGATTGTTTTTGGTTGATAGAATGAAACAACACATAACATTGCAAAAATCACTCCTAAATCCATTGAATCAATCTCTTCAATTGAAGACCTCCAAAGCTGACTATAGGCATTTGTAAACTTCTCTTCATGAACTGATACAAGATGATGATGGTAGTGACAAAAATAAAGATTAACCAATAGGTCACAATCTGCTTTTGGAGGTAGCAGCCGTACCAGATAGAATATCCATTCATCGTAATTCTGAGCTCCCGCCTGATAAGAGATCAGACTCTTAAAAGAGTTTGTAAAAACTGGTTTGGTTTTTAGCTGAAACTGATCCCATGACCAATTGAGTGAGTTAGAAGCAGCTAGAGCTGAAACTTTCACTTTACTGATCCATTTTCGTGGAGGGTTTTGCTTACACCGTTCGACTGTCTTTCTTCGTATACAAGAGGAACAGGGCAGTTCTTGATTACACTTAAGCTTGTGTAACCGACAGGGCAAGCATGCACCTCCTCTCTGAGCACGGCCTGATGACAAAATTATTCTTAGCGCGCCGATAAGCTGGCAAGAGCGATAACTGATAAGGACTCTTATATATTTTTTCTTGGTCAGATCTCCAACCAATAAAATGTAATTATTCCCGAGATCAAACAAAGCCATGTTTTCAATATGATTTATAAGCGGTACTGAGCACATTCCATGAGTGTTCACTTGATCATATGACGGTGTCTGAGAATTTGTTGATCGGAGTCGATGTTGGTGGTACTAACACAGATTCTGTGTTGATAAATCCATTAGATCTTGACACTCAATCTCGTGGAGTGCTTGCATGGAACAAGTCTGCAACTACGGCAGATGTTTCTGATGGTATTCAGAGAGCAATTCTGAAACTTCTTGAAGACTGCCCTTCAGTGAAGAAAGAGAACATTTCTTCCGTTACCATAGGAACTACTCATTTTATCAATGCTGTGATTGAGCGAGATGAGGCAAAACTGGAAAAGGTTGCAGTTCTCAGACTCACCACTAACTATTCAAAATATGCTCCTCCGTTTTCTGATTTCCCAGGAGGGTTGAGGTCGGTCATGGAAGGCTACACTGCGTTAATCAAGGGCGGACATCGTATTGACGGAAATGAAATTCAGCCTCTGGATGAAGATGATATTAAAAGACATGCTTTACGTATTAAAGAGCTTGGACTAAACTCTGTCGTTATCAATGGTCAGTTCTCCCCAATGTATCGAGACCATGAGGAAAGAGCGTTCAAGATACTTCGTGAATTCCTTCCAAAGGCCAATGTTGTTCTTACTCATACAATCTCGAGTATTGGACTAATAGAACGAGAGGATGCTGCAATTCTAAATGCTTCTATCATGTCGTTTGCAAAGAAAATCATCCATTCTTTCAGAAACGCGATGAAGCAAATTGGTCTCCATTGTCCCGTGCTTCTGACTCAAAACGACGGAACTGTCGTTTCAACCGCAGAGGCTATGAGAACCCCAGTGAAAACCTTTTCTTCGGGGGCAACAAATTCCATGAGAGGAGCCGCAATCCTATGTGCAAAAGAAGAGTTTATTGCAGGGAAGCCTGTAATTGTAGCTGACATAGGCGGTACGACAACTGATGTTGGTTTGTTGCTTCCATCGGGATTTCCCAGACAATCCTCGGCGTACTCGTTTGTTGCTGGAGTAAGAACAAACTTTTCCATGCCTCACGTGGAATCTATTGGTCTGGGAGGGGGGTCTATTGTGCGCATTGGTGAGGAACTTTCTATAGGTCCAGAATCCACAGGAGCTAGTATTCTCTCTGAAAGTCTTATATTTGGTGGAAAGACCGTAACCGCCACAGATATGACTGTGGCAATTGGTATGGAGGATGCCAATGTATCAGACAAGAGTATTTACCAACTTGGTGAATATAGATATGTGGAGAACAAGTTTTCTGATGAAATCAAAAAACAGTTCACTGACGAACTCAAGCGTATGCTCGAGAACGTTATTGATCGCATGAAGACCTCTGAAGATCCAATCCCGGTCCTCCTTGTAGGGGGCGGATCAATGATTGCTCCCAAAGAGCTCGATGGTGCAAGCATGGTAATTCGGCCACCATTCTTTGGAGTTGTGAATGCAATCGGAGCAGCTGTCGGAAAAATATCTGCTTCGGTTCAAGCCATTCAGAGAATGGAGCCAACTGATGATAAATCCGAGATTCTGGAGAAGCTAAAGCTACAAGCCATTGAAAGAGTAGTTGCAAAGGGAGCTATCAGAGATTCGGTGGTCTTTGACAACATCACTGCAAATCCTATCCCGTACGTTCCAAACACAATTGAGTTTATGGTTAAGGTGCTTGGAGAGGTGGATTACCATTCTATGAGAGCCGCAGATTTTGAGAATGGACTAGAAAATGGAGAAGAAGAAACGGGTGGAATTGTTGATAAGCAATCTGCATCTTCATCAGAAAGGGCTATTGGATTTGAGCTTGAGTTTGATGTCCAAACCTACAAACCATTTATCAATGAAAACAGAGAATGGATTTTGAGTGAGATTGATTGTGAATTCTTGCGCATTGGCACTTACATTCTTGGATGTGGTGGGGGCGGGACACCTTATCATCACTACATTGCTATTCGGCATATGATTCGTGAGGGAAAACCAATCAGGGTCATTGATCCAAAGGATTTTCATAAATATGCAAAGAACGGGGGCATTGTTGCAGCCTGTGGATATGCCGGATCTCCAACAGTTGGTTTAGAGCAGCTTTCAGGAGATGAAATGGTTCATTGCTACAATCTGGTAAGCAATTTCGACAAGAAGGTTGCTCAGGCAACAATTCCGTGGGAAATTGGCGGTGGTAATGGCTTGACTGGCTTGAAACTTGCCGCAGATTTAGGAATCCCATGTTTGGATGCAGACTTCATGGGTAGAGCATATCCATTGTTATTCCAAATGATTCCCATTTGCTATTCTGAAACTCCTTGTTTTGCTCCCTGTGCCTTGAGCGACGGAAACGGAACTACTATGCTTCTTTCGGAGGCAGCTAATGATGTGTTAGTTGAGCGTGTGTGCAGAGCTGCATTGGCAGAAATTGGAGCTCACTGCGGCTTTGTATCTTTTATGACAGAAGAGGATATAAGTGATCGAAGCATCACAAACACAACTTCCCTGGCCTGGAAGATCGGAAGAGCTGTTCATGATGCTAGGCAAAAATCTCAAATTGACAAACTGCCTGAATACATCATTGAAGCATGCGGTGGTTCGAATACGGCAACGAAACTTTTCTCTGGTAAGATCATAAGAGTTGATCGACGCACATTCAAGGGTCACGTCTACGGTGAAATTGATATCAAGGACGAATTTAGCGATGCCATTATGACAATTCCATTCAAAAACGAGAATTTGTATTGTGAGCTGTCAGACAATGGTCAGAAGAAAATTGTAGCAAGTGTCCCAGATTTGATCTCAGTGAATGATAAAGAAACAGGTGAGGCTCTAGGAACTCAAGATTACAGATATGGTTTGCACACATTTGTCATTATAGTTTCTCCGAGTACCCTCTGGACCGACACTCCACGTGCATTAGCTACAGGAGGTCCGGCCGGCTTTGGTTACGATCATGAGTACATTCCAGTTGGTACTTATGTTCCCGCCAAAAGTGTTATTGATGAGTACTTTACTAATTGATTATATAAGCTGAATTAAAAATAGATAAGCCTTATCTAATGATAACAAATTCAGTCCGGTATGGATCATCATGAAGAACGTCCAATTCGGACGGTATCACTTGTGAAAGCGGATCGGGAAAATTCTATGACACTCGGTCAATGGTACAACAACAGCTGTTTTGGTAATATAAAACTAGATCCACCCCCTGTAATTCCCAAGAGTGGGCTTACAATTCTAGATCCAGCTATAGTACTTCAACTCCAGAAATCAACTCTATACTCTATACAAAGACAACCCAGAGTTGGTATGCATCAGTGGTTTGTATATCTTGTCTCAATTCTGCCCAAACGAGAAGAATGTGATCTTTTGGTTAGATTGTATCTAAACGAAATTTCTTGGGCATATCGAACAATTCACTTCTCTTCATTCTGGAATCAATATAGAGAGTTCTGGGAACTGCTCTCGCCTAAAAGAATTGATTTCCTTGCATTGATATTGGCTATGTTGGCGGTAAGTAGCTCTTTTGCTTCACCAGAGTCTCTACCTAAGGCATGCAAATGTTCAGACATTCGACAGCTATCTTCAGTTTGGTACAACAGTTGTAGGCAAGCTTTACATTTATCTGATATGGATGAGTCTCCCACACTGATCCATTTACAAGTATTCTCTGTGCTTCAAAGTTACTTCTATTCGCTCAACGATAGTCATAATCTCCACCCATTACTTGGCCATGCAGTTGCTGCTGCGCAAACTATGGGACTTCCAAATCTAAGAGAGCCAGCCGGAAGTTACAATCATATAGAGTATGAGATGAAAAAACGACTATGGTGGGACATTTGTTCATGTGACTCGTTCCAGGCTGTCAGTTTGAATAGACCACCGTTGATCAGGAGTCAATTTTCCAAAGTGCCCATGCCCGCTAATGTCCATGATTCTGAGCTCACTGACGACTCAACAAATGAACTGTCGCTAGATACGCATCCAACGTATATCTCTGTGACCATCTATATCAACAGATTGTTAACTATATTTAACTCATTGTGGAGTCCAGAAGGGGTTTATTGCAACTCATTTGAAAAGATCAGTCAGGTTGACAACTGTCTAGATAACTTCCTTGAAACTTTGCCCTGGTATCTAAAATTCAATCCTGATGGTACTCTGCCAACTTTGCCATCCGGAAAGCAATTAGAGCTGATTCATTGGCAGTTTCATTATTTATGGAGTTGCACTTATATACAGAAACTTCGGATGCACCGAATGTTCTTGTCCCCACGAAATGATTTTGCATTTTCCGCGTGCGAGGAGGCTATTCAAAAGGTTCTGTTGGTTTATCATCAGCTACGAAATTCTCCCAAAGTTTCTCACTCTACTGTGTTTCTTACTCAGGGGTACCAAATATTCTCAGCATCGATCGCTCAAGCTATTTTTATTCTGGCTGAGAAACCCAAATCTTTCGCACGGATCAAGTCACAAGTGGAACTTGCGGCTACGGATCTCAAGTTAATGGCCGGATTCAACGTAAGTAGTGCGGTTATTAAACAAGGCATTCGAGTTCTTGACAAGCTACTCCAAATGCTTGATCAACTCGGGTTGGCCAGACCTTTAACGAAAGACCAAGACAATACCGTCGATGCTATATCAAAAGATATTTATGCGGTCTTTGGAGGGTTCCATCTCACACAGTCGTATGTAAGACGTGTGACGGATACACATACAAGCCCTGTCTTACCCAATACATGGGATATATTCTCCAATGAGATTCTATGGGATAACTGGGATTGGGATTCCTGGAAGACGATGTCTTTATGACAATTTGCTGAGAACACGAATGATACGTTCTTGCTAAGCTTCTAGAACATGAGATTGCTACATCTTGTCTGGTTTTTAATTTCTACAGATATTAATACTGAAAGTATTCAAAATAAAGCGTTCGAAATTGATCCAGTAATAGACCAATAAGTATTGAGATTGATGAAGAATCAACCTTGGCTCACTGAAACAGAACTGGTAATCACGCCAAATTCATGTTTCTCATCCGAGTTAAGCTCACTTGTATTTTCATCATAGGATCCTGGATATCCAACCCCATTGATAGGTTCATCATCCTCAAAGAACCCGTTGGTAGAGACAAGAAATTCAAAAGTAGCCGGAGTATCCTCATGTCCTTGTGGATAAAGAGGAGGCTTAAAGTATAATCCAAAAACTGTGTGCAGAGTGAATCCAATGATGAAAGTGTAAATCCATCCACCATAAAAAATGTCTGCGGCAGTCTGGCTGAGACTGTCTGGATGGTACGATTTGTATAGACCCGGAATAGCGATAATTGGAGATAGGACCCACGCGGCTCCTGCCCACAAGTTGCAACCTTTCCAGTAGTAGTAAATACCTTTTGGGTCTTTGGTGTAGAGGGAAGGGATATGGATGTTTCCTTTGCGAATTATGAAGAAGTCCGAGAAAATACATCCAAGTAATGGGCCAACAAAGATTGCGTAAGAACCAAGGAATGAAACCAAGGTAGCAGCAGAATTGATCATCTTCCAAGGAACCATAGCCCATGCCAGGAGTCCAAGGAAGATCTGTCCTCTCACAATGGTGAAATACTTTGGGAGCAATCCACACAAATCAGCAGCGAATGGGATTGAGTTTCCAAAAATGTTGGTTCCCGCAGCACCTAGAGCAAAAGCAACTGAACACAAGAAGACTGCACATCTGGTTCCAGCAGACCACTCGTGGTCCAATATAGCGTCCAGCAGGTCCCACATGTTCCAGTAGGACTCACCATATGCTCTTCTAATGGAGGCATTGGAAGCCATACCAATTAGTAAAATTGCAAGGGTAGAGGGAACGTACCCAATGATCTGGTACCACATAGCGTCATCTCTTTTTTTAGCGTAACGAGCCACGTCAGGCTGATTGATGATCATCGCAGAAACTGATCCGATGATTGAGTTGATCATATGAATCCACTGATTTCCCTGAGTGGAAACCTGGTGAACAGTTACACCAATATCGTAGTCACCTGGCCCGTGACCTTTTATCATACAGAAAATGAAAAGTCCAAAAGCAGCGATTGGCATGATCATACCTTTGATCGTGAAGAACCACCGGATTTGTCTAGGGTGCAAGAACATCAAGGGAAATTGGGCCAGCCAATAGATCAAGAAAGCAACCATAAGGCGAGTAGTGGTTTGTGCACTTTCGGGTAGATAATTTGGAATATCATTCCATTTGTGACCAAAGATGCAGCGCAACGCCACATCGAAACATCTAGATCCATAATAGGTCTGGACACCAAACCATAGAGCAGCCACAAACATACGAACAAACACAAAAAATCTTGCCAGTCTTACACCAAAAACAGCTCTCGCTAATGCCGGATAGCCAACATTATAATCAGCACCAGATTGTGCGGCGAGAACAACTAAGATTCCACAAAAGACACTAGTGATAGTAGCACCACCAATCACATGTTTATAAGGAAGTCCTGTAGCTTTGATCAAAGAAGACCCTGTGTTCCATGAACTAACACCAAACGCCGACTGGAACCAAACAATAATATAATTATAACGTTTCCACGATCTCTCGCACATCGGCGTGGGTTTCAGGTCTTTATTAGCTCTAAACTTGTCTTCATCATTTTCAGTATCATCTCTGACCGAAATTAACAGGTCAATCTTCTTGAGAGCTTGCATCAATTGCAAACTTCAGGATAATCGAAGCTTAAATCTTGGCTCGAGATCGCATTTCTATTGCCCGGATCAAATTTTATGTCAGCTACTTGCCCTATCATGCATTAAGTTGCATATTTTTGCCCATTGCGGCAGTAAGGAAAAAAATCAGCGGACTTTTAGTACACAGCCGTTATTTGTCGGTCAAGCCGTAGTCCAACAACTAACTTGTTATGGTATAACGTGTAAGGGTTGCCTCTCACAGTGGTGAGATAGACTTAGAATCCATCGGCTCAGCATTGAAGAACTTGCAAAAAGACTTTGAAAACCAGAAACAGCCTTAACGATCAAGTGCATACTTCCTAGATGGATTCTCAATCTTGCTTGTGGTCTTGAATCGAAAGATAAACAGTAATGATTTGTTTGCGTTGTTTCCATAGTATTCAACCGCTAATTAGTTTGCAACCCAATCACTAAATCGATATAGATCATGTTTCTCAAGAGCCCAGCATTACTGAGTGTTAGAGCATGACCAAGGAATGGTACACCTGTTGTAGCAAGTAACAAAAATGATCAACGATTGGGGAGCTAGCTTCACTCTGACTCCTGCATATGTATAAATGCCCAGTGGATTGGAGACTACGATATATTGGAACTTCTATAACAGAAACTATTTGGATCAAGCCGATTTGGTGTTTCCCAAACGGATCGTATCAAGATCAAAAAGTCGATATGAAAGAGAAGAAAAGCACATTTGAAGTGGATCTGAAGAGCATGATTTTAAAACTTTCACCCCATAAACTCTCAAAAGAGCTTTGAATGCTTCGTAGCTTGTTGCAAGACATTAGAGGGATAAAGAGTTAGTCGCAGCAGAGAAAGTTATTTCAGAATTGTTTAAGTAAAGTATATTATAGGTTCATTCTTTTAAGCAGCGAGACCCCATCTTGGGGCGTTGATTATAATGCCACAAATAATACCACCAATGAGACCCGCAACCGGCAAGGTGAAGATCCAACCAAGGTAACACCAAAGGACCATTCTCCAATTGCAACCTTGGAGATCCATGTTACAGAGACCAACAAAAACAGTACCTCCAACTGCACATTGAGTGGTGGAGACTGGAATAGCAAGTTGTGAGGCCATGACAGTGGTGACAGCTGCACCAAGCTCAATAGAGAATCCTCTTGAAGGAGATTGCAAAATCAACTTATTACCAAGGTTGCTCATAAGTCTGTATCCAAAGGTCCAGACTCCAAGAACCAAAGAAGCAGCAGTGAAACAGAGGACCCAGATAGGAACTTGACTCTTGCTAGTGACAGTGTTGTCTTTCCACACTTGGTAGACAGTGGAGAGTGGTCCAGCTGCGTTCGAGATATCGTTTGATCCATGGGCAAACGACATGGTACATGCTGTAACGGCTTGCAAAAGAGAAAACACATGCTCAGTTTTAATATCATAGAACTTTGACTTGGCGTACATGTTCTTGACATTATGGGCAAGAACACCCGAAGAGTTAGCTTGGGCAGAAATCACATCTTGTCTCCATCCGTGAGTGATTAATAGATAGGCCAATTTAGGCCAGTAAGTAGGTTTGCGTGCCATGACCTTCCACAGAGCTCTCTCTTCATCACAAGCATCGTCCCACATTCCGATGTCTTCAGGAGTTTTAGGGACCCTTCTGCTGGTAACAGAATCAACAGCTTGAGTGGCTTCAATGTCAGAGTTCTTGGAAGTGTCAAGTCCGCTCTCATCCTTCTCGACAAGATTTTCATCTTCAGAGATCTCGCTGAGTCTTCTTCCACTGTAATAATCGATCACCAACTCAACATTGTCTGGCTTTGGGGGAATAACATCTCCGGTTTTGAAGAAATAAGTTGGACCAAGGAAGACATGGTAGAGCTTCAATCTCCAGTCACCAAGAATAAGCTTTCTGTGGAAGTATGGATGGAAAAAGAGTAGGTACAGAGTTGTTGCGACACCCCCCACACCAAAAATGGAACCAACGATGGCAGAAGTGGATAGCTTGCTAAGACCCAAGTTTGGAGCTCCTTTCCAGACAATTAACATAGTCAGGACAGAAAAACACACAAACACAATAACTGGTGCGAACATAAGAGATTTCTTAGTGCTATTTTCTCTCTCCAGAATGAGGTACTTACTGGTTAGGAAGATGATTGAGGCGATGCATCCGGTAATGCAAGGAGCAATGAACCAGGATGCAACAATCTGTGAAAATCCCTCCCATCCCCAGTGGACATTCTCAGCACCTTTAGCAGCAATACCTGCTCCAATGACAGCTCCCACAATCGAGTGTGTGGTGGACACGGGCATTCCGATATAAGTTGCTAAAGAAAGCCATAAAGAGGAACCAATCAAGGCGCAAGCCATAGTAAGCATCAAGACAGATGGATTTTCAGAGAACGCATCCACATCGATAATTTTGTTTCTGATGGTATCGGAGACTCTGGAACCAGCCAAAACTGCACCCAAAAACTCCATTATGGCAGCCAAAATACATGACTGCCAGTATGTAAGAGCTCTGGACGACACAGAAGAAGAAAAAGAGTTTGCAACATCGTTGGCACCAATGTTAAAGGCATCCAAGAAGGCGAATATCACCGCAATAGCAAAGATATAGCTGAATTGGGGTAAGGCTGCTTCAGACATCTCTAGGCTTGATGTGGAATCGGGTATTCGTCACGCATTTATATAGAGCGACTATGATCTGGTGGCTGTGTGTTAATATTAGTCTTGGCAGAACACGTTTCTCGCAAGACGAAATATAAGTACATTGTTGTGATCTGAAGGGTCTTCAGGGTCCTGATAAGAAATTGCTTTTTTTGAAGCTTAAGAATTCTAGATCATATGAGAAAGTTACCAACCTTCTGATATGACTTTCTTGCCATCAACACATCGATCATGGGTGTTTAGAGTGGCAAATCCTCTTGGAGGATGGAAATTACTCTTTTACGCTTGGCAAAAACGTGCTACCTAAATGCCAAGATCTCGTAGCAAATTTTGACGAGCGTCAATTTTTTTAGCTACCCCGTCTGGTGATCTGTTTATTGTTGATTATGTAATTCTTGTTAAATATCTGTACCCCGTAACTGTGGAGATAGTGGCGAAGCAATTTAGTTCCAGGACTATTTCTTTGAAATCCAATCGTCAAAACCAAGATCCAACTTAAGTTTGTTATGATTGGTTCCGTATAAGATAGACTTACCAATATTTGTAAGTGTCTCAAGGTCTTCTTTTCGCATAATCACTATCTTGCCATTATCTTTGATGCGAGATTCTCTAAATGATTTGGGAACGGTCGCTGTACCTAAATTCACATGGTAACTGAGCAAGATGGTTCCAGGACTAACTGAATATTTCTCTGCCATCTTTTGAACCACCTCGTTCTTAATGAGAGGGGCATCTTCTCCTCCAAGTGGACTGAAGGCGATTGGAATGATTCCTTTAGAATGACAATATTCGCAGAGTGCACGTTGGGGAAGAAGAGGGTGTATCTGACACTGGTTAGCAGCAGGAACATATTTAGCAACTTTTAGCAACTCCTCAAGATACGTGATCGAGTAATTAGACACTCCAATAGCCTTGGCTTTCCCATTCTCGTAGCAGTTCTCCAGCTGTTTATACATGCTAATGTACGAACTGGAGGTGTCAATCAGAAAGTTTCCGTTCTTATCTGTAGGCCAAAAGGGCCTTCCGTCTGGACTATCGCATTTCAATGGGACTGGCCAATGAATGAGAACCAGATCGAAATAATCTAGACCAGATGCTTTCAAAGATAAATCCACACTGTCTTCCACATGATTATGGAACGTTGGCCAAACTTTGGTTGTAATGAAAAGCTCTTCCCTGGTTACTTTGCCTGTAGCCAAGATGTTTTTAACTGCCTCCCCAACTTGATCTTCACATTCATAAGAATAAGCAGTGTCAATATGCCGATATCCGGCCTCCAAAACAGCATATTCAATACAATCACGAATTTGAGTGCGGTCTTTAGAACTCCATGTTCCTAATCCAATTGCAGGAAGTTTGGCACCTGTGTTCAAGGTGAAGTACACAGAAGTCATAATGAAAGTAAAGAAAGATCTGAAGATATCTTTAAACTGGCTACTACCTATTTAGGAAATTCCGATTTGTCTTCACTTATTTTTAGTTCCTTTGGCTTCTCCTCTTTAATTGAAGTGATCGGTAAATTTTCATTTGCGTCTCGCGTGATAACTACCAAAGATCTCGTCCATACCCTTACTATTTAATTTTTGGTATGGAAGTCATCAATCTCATGAGCAGAAATACGAACGCCTGAGATTTTGGAACCCGTTTCATCAACTGTCTGTTGAATCTAGGCAGCACAACGTCAAAGTCCAATGTTTTAGAGTTTTTCTATTCTCGGGAACTTAATGGTTTGTAACTGTTGTAAAACTTATTCTCGATCTGAATAGCCCAGGTGGTCCTTTGGTAGTAACCTCGATTCTGAAGCCACATGAACAACTGAACTAGTCAGTTCTTATCACATTCTCCGCATTGTGAGATTTTGATAAAGAGACAGAGCTCTTTCAAGCATGTTTGGCTCACTTAATTGTAGTTCCTGGATTCATTGAGGTTGGATCTTAAGGATACATGGATGTTTCGAGATGTTTATTAACCTACTGGCTGTCAAATAAAAAGAATTAATCCTGCCATAAGTGTGATACATTTAGGACCAGTGACTAAAACATCATTAAAATCTTAGTCTCACAATCTCAAGTTCTATCGGTGTATAATATTCTCTAATATTCCATTTTGGTCTCCTACCCTCTTTTGTACTGTCGAAATCGTCTTTGATAAACTAAATTGACGGAGCTGGCAGCTTATTGACTTTAGAAGGAGAATTTCGCACAGTGAATCTTTCTGAAACTTTCCCAAAAAAAGGATGATCTAGCATCAATGTCAGTTAATCAAGTAACTAATGTAGTATATGTCTATCATCCCAATCTCGCAATCTCATGACAACTTAGTTGATATTCTCACTAAGTTCAGATCTTATTTTGCGCGATACGCCGCACAGCCACATAGTTGATAAGAACACTGATGAAGAGGTCAAATCAATATAAGTTCTAGGTAACAAGATTCAGGGCTCGCTTGATGCTTCAAGGTACTACCGCCATTTGGTTTTGCAAATCCCTTGGATAATTTGAATATCTACAAGGGTAAAACCTGATGGTGTATAACGAGGTAAATTAGAACGTACAGAGAACCCAAAAATGGGAGCTGAGATAATGCTTTCGAATGTTTTGATCGAACTGAGAGACTTTCAAATAGCCTGTTCCGGGATCAAATATACAATCCAAAATGAGTTTTAATTATTGGTATTACCGAGACCGCATTAAAAGAAATATCCTATCAATTCTCCTTTTCCTTCAAACAATTAGGCATTCGGTCAACTAGAAAGCCTTCCTTTCCATGATTTACAAAAACTCAAGTGAATTAGGCTGTGTGGATCGCACAAGCTCCCGCAGTATTTTCAGATCGCCTAATCCGAATTTGGAATAGGAAAATCTTGATTGTCGGACTCTATACCCGTCTAATCCGGACATTTTAATACATTCCAAAATCGTTCCCGACAAGGTCAGCTGTACTCAAAAGAAAGCTGTTCAATGTCTCAGTACTTGCCGGTTCCAAATCCAACAAAACCATTCTGGCTCTCGGAGGAAGTCGATTTCAAGGACATTCGCTCTACACCAGATCTTCCTGAACAAGCAGATATAGTTATTATTGGTTCCGGTTATGCTGGAAGTTCAATGGCCTACTTTCTCCAAGAAGAAGGTTTCAAAGGTTCAATCTTGATGCTTGAAGCCAGAAATGTTTGTAGCGGGGCTACTGCAAGAAATGGTGGTCATGTGAAACCAGATTTGTACAATGCTCATATCCATCACAAGAACATGTATGGTGAGAAAGGAGCTGCTGAAATTATCAATTTTGAACGTGATCATGTGTCTGCTATAAAACAACTTGTGGAGAAAGAGAAGATCGAATGTGATTTCATATTGACCCGCTCGTGTGATGTTCATCCATCCAAAATAACGGCAGATCATGCTGTGAAAAATTACAACGACATGATTAAAAATCCGTATGTTCTTTGCAAGGACGATGTCCAAATCAGCTTTGGAAATGCTGCAAAAACTGTTTCCAAAGTTGAGTCCTCAGAAGTTTGTTTGACTTACACCGCCGCACACCTCTGGCCATACAAACTTGTAACCTCTCTATTGAGAAAATGTCTTGGCAAGGGCCTCAACCTTCAAACCAATTTACCGGTTCTTGGCATTGAGAAGCATGCAAAAGGGTGGAAAATCAATACTGCGAGAGGATCGGTCTTGGCCAATCAATTAGTAATTGCAACCAATGCTTATACGGCCTCTGTGGAGCCTAAATTCCAAAACAAGATTGTGCCAATTAAAGGAGCCTGTAGCCATATCATTGCAGAAAGCAAGGCCCCACATCTCACCAACACTTATGGAATTCGTTTGGGCCATGCCGATTTCGATTACCTTATCAACCGTCCTGATGGATCAGTTGTGGTGGGAGGAGCCAAAAGGCATATCTTTCCTTTTAAGGAGCGGTTTTACAATATTGTGGATGATAGTACCTTAATTGAAGGAACCAAAGATTACTTCAACAATTACATGAAACTGTTCTATACTTGGAAAGACACCAAACACCACCCAGATTACGTTTGGAGTGGGATTCTGGGTTATACTGACGACTCAATGCCTTATGTTGGAGAAATTCCCGGAGATCAGAACAAGTTTGTGATTGCTGGGTTTCATGGACATGGAATGCCTCGGGTTCTTCTCTCGGCGAAAGCACTGGCAAAAAAAGTTTTAGGCCAGACTGAGGATTTGAACATTCCAGGTGCATTCAAGATCACCACCAAGCGGATGAATGAGACACCAAACACAATACTCCAATCTCTGAATGCACCTAGTCCCAAACTCTAGGATGCGCGCGTTCTATGAGCGGAAGACGATTTGAGGTGTTTTTGGCGATGCGGCTTTAACATTATCCGGAATTCAAAGGTGGATGTGATAAGAGCTATATAAAGAGATCCGGTAAAACTAGTTTGTCTCCTTCAAAAACTATTCAAAATGCCTGACATTGTCTTTGATATAGTGGGAACTTGTATCTCGTATGAAAATGTCATCAATGGAATTGAAAGACGTATGGGCGAGAGATTTAAATCGTCCAACATTAGTTCACGTTTGTTCTTTTTCTTCTGGCTAGCCGAGTGTGAACGAGACTTTTCGTATTTGTCTATGTCTGGTCAGTATCAACCATTCCAAAAGGTCTTCAAGTCCACCTTTTACAGGTGCTTGCATTTTGCTGGAATAGAGGCTCCAAGGAGCTATGCTAATGAGGAGGACTTGGAGTACATTTACGGCGAATGGTTCAAACTAGAAGCTAGACCTGAACTGAAAGAAATGTTCAAGATTCTCAGAGAGTATGGGTTTACTATTTGGTGTCTCACTGATGCATCCCATGACAGAGCTTCTGGGTACTTCAAGCTCTCTGGTGTTGATATGCCAGCTGAGAATTTGATATCATGTGACTCACTTGGTGCTGGAAAGCCCGAGAAGGAGGTTTATCAGTACATTGCCAACAAAATACCATCCAAGGGTAATGATGCCTTTTTTGCTGCTGCTCATATGTGGGATTCGTTTGCTGCCAAACAGGGAGGATTTATCACTGCCTGGAGCAGTGTCCATGAATCGGAACCATGTCTAGAGATCTTCGGTGCTCCAGATATCTTGGCTACAGGTCTTATTGACATGGCAAACAAAGTGATTGCAAAACACAAGGAGCTCAATAAATAGTTCTGGTAATCTAAGCTAAAGACAAACTCCAGCCCATACTCTGTGTAACCTCGAACCAGTGAATACATTTGGATCCATCCAAATTGAGCTTCCAAGCTTTCCGAATGACCACTAAGATCCTTTCAAAGTTTTTGACTGGAAACTCGGAGGACATCTGCCGTAGCTTCTTTTCAAAATCATCTCGGTCTCGAGGGTCCACACATGCAAATCCTGCCACCAATAGCGGAAAACATAAACTGGCTTGGACATTGGTTCCTAGTATTATATCGAGGCACATCATCAATTCCATCACAAGCAGTTGTATTTCGGGAAGAGCTGGTGGGTTCTTTCTGATCATGGTTCGGAGGTAAATTAAAACACTTGATTTGTAGGCCTCAAATAGCGTCAAATGAAGCTCCAACTCTCTGTCTGTCTTAAGGAACAGAAGAGACTTGGTGTGAGGACATGCATTGCGGATTCTGGCATCCAGCCTGGTGAAAGCACTCTCTAATTTTAGTAGATAGTGATGACGTTGCTCTTTCTGCTGGTTCCTATCAGTAATTAATTCCAAGGCTCGTTCCATGGTATTGAATTGAATTCGTAGATTGGTTATTTCACCAATGAGAACGTACATCGGACGTACACATCCTTGTAAAGGATCACAAATTGATCCTGAGTCCATCAATTGTGATCGTTCCGTAACAATATTCAGCGCTTTACAATACTGGTCGATGTTGAACACAGTTCCGTTGAGATGACTTGAACTGCTCAAGACATCATGGTATAAGAAGTTAGAGAGCAACCATTTGGTAGCATCTGACTTTCCAAAGAACTTCATGATCGAATCCAGATTTCCTTGGCATTGGTCCAGAATGAACCGATGTAGTCTGCGGAAATGTTTATACCAGTCCTCAACGTCTCCGACACAGATCTCAGCTGCACATAAAATTGTGTATAAGGATATGAGTTGCAATCTATCGTTGTCAGAAAGTGAAACGGAGTTGGATTTCTCTTCACAAAGCTTCAACGACCTTTTTAGATAGGTCAGTGGCTGATGATCGGTCTTGCTTCCAGACTGGAATAATCCTGCCCAACCAATTAAAGCATAAAGAATTGATTGGTTTTGTTCTGCCATAGGGAGATATAGAGTCAGAAAGTAATTAGTCTCCTTAGGAAGAATAGAAACGGTCTGGCTGACATAGTTGATATAGTAATCCAGGTAAGCGCTTTCTCTTTCCGTTAAGGAAGTCATCAGACTTGAAGAATACACGGTCCTGATTGGTACTAGAAACTGTTCATTCATGGAAACCATATGATGAAGAGAATCAATTAACATTTGATTAGAAGCTCGGGTATGTCCCCGTAAGTCCTTGGAAGTCTGTGAGTTTTTTGATCGATCAGTAAAGCTTTTGCTTCCACCGCTAGGTTCTTTTCGAATACACTTGAGTTGAAGGCGTGCACATAGTCCACAGGAAGGTTTGGTTTCATCACAACGTTTTCTGTGGTTAGTTAACAATTCACATCAACTTACTTTCGACGTCGGCATTCAGCACATCCTGATTTTGAACGAGATCTCTTTCCAGTAGTTTTATCATCATCCAGAAAATATTGATAGATGTCAGGACAATCAGCCGTATTCTCAATCGTTTTCTGATGGACTACCGCCATATCTTTAGCAGTAAATGCGTTGAACATATTCAAGAAACCTAGTGGATATGACAAATGCTTCCTAAGAATCAGCTTAAGATTTCAAGATAAGAATTATCAACTCTACACGGGTGACCTTTTTATTATGTCATCAAGATGCGGGATGATAACCAATTTAGGAGAAGACGGTCCGCAAAAAAATCTTCATTTAACAGACATGGAGAGTGAGTTTTATAAGTGGGATACTATTCCAGCAGAGTTGTATGGACGATTGGGTAAATCTGGTCTTCAGATCTCGAAAGTGATTCTGGGATGCATGTCTTTTGGTAGCAAGGAGTGGGCCGATTTCGTTGTTGAAGATGAACAGGAGGTGCTCAAGATTATGAAAAAAGCATACGATTCAGGAATCCGGACGTTTGATACGTCTTGCAATTACTCCAATGGGTTATCAGAGATTTTCATTGGAAAATTCATTAAGGAGTACAACATTGAGAGAAAGAGTCTCGTGATTATGACCAAATGTTTCTTTGCCACTGATGAGGCCAATCCTGGAAAGGCGACTTTCATGCCAGGAGTTTGTGAAGGACAGGACTTTATCAATGCTGCTGGTCTATCTAGGAAGGCTATTAAAGATTCCGTCAATGATAGTGTTCGGAGACTGGGTACCTACATTGATCTGCTACAGATCCACCGGTTTGATAATTTTACTCCTATCGAAGAAACCATGGAAGCATTGCATGAAGTGGTCAAATCAGGAAAAGTTCTTTACATTGGGGCATCATCTATGAGAGCGTTCCAATTCGTTCAAATGCAAATGACTGCTGAGGCACATGGATGGACCAAATTTGTTTCGATGCAAAGTTACTACTCTCTACTTTACCGGGAGGAAGAGCCAGAACTAATAGCCTATTGCAAAAAGACCGGGGTTGGTCTGATTCCTTGGTCCCCATTGGCAGGAGGCGTTCTTGCGCGACCTTTGGCAAAATCGTTTGATGCTACAGCTCGTTCCACAAACCCTCGTACTTCGGCTGCTTTTGGGCTGCGAGAAATGTTGGAGTCGGAGAAAACAATTATCTCCAGACTTGAGGGACTTGCAGAAAAGTATGCAACAAAAATGGCTACGATTGCCATTGCTTGGTGTATTGCAAAGGGCCAGAATCCAATTATTGGTATTTCAAAAGTTGAGCGAGTTGATGATGCAATCTCTGCTGTCACCTTGACACTCACTGAGGAAGACATAAAATTTCTTGAGGAGCCTTATGTTGGTAGAAAACTGAACTACCTCTACAAATGAGCAAGTCTAGCCGACTTATTAGTTACTATGGTCTCTTGATATCACATCCCGCGTCTCGTAAGTGGTTGCGACTGAAGGACAAGTTCGGGGTATTTAAAAAAATTCTCTATTGTTTATTATAAATAGCCGGATTTAAAGTCTTGGACTTAAGGTAAACTCCAGAAGGTTAAAATCTTAGACTGACCCACTTTGAAGGCCATTCAGTATATAAGGGGTACAATGTAGCTATCCTGTGGTTTGCAGTAATGTCTTTAGATTTGTTTAAGTGGGATAAAGTTCCAAAGAACCTGTATGGTCGTCTGGGAAAATCGGGCTTAGTAACCTCGAGAATAATTCTCGGTTGCATGACCTTTGGATCTCCAGAATGGAGTAATGTTGTGATTGATACAGAGGAAAAGGCTATGGAAATCATGAAGAAGGCATACGATAGCGGAATTCGTACGTTTGATACATCAGACATGTACTCGAATGGAGTCTCCGAAACACTTATTGGAAAATTTATCAGGAAGTACAACATTAACAGGGAGACACTTGTGATCATCACCAAGTGCTACGTGCCAATTGATGAAAAGGATCTATCCATGAAATTTGCTAATTTCGCTAATCATGAAGGATATGAGTTTATCAATCGTCGTGGACTAAGTCGTAAGCATATCATGAAGGCTGCCAAAGAATCTGTCAGACGACTTGGAACCTATATCGATGTGTACCTAATTCACCGATCTGATTCAGAAGTTCCTGGAGAGGAAATAATGAAAGCTCTCCACGATGTCGTCCAATCTGGTGATGCTTTGTACATTGGAGCTTCGTCCATGCGTGCTTATCAGTTTATTGATTTGCAACACATTGCTGAATTGAACCACTGGACCCAATTCATCTGCATGCAAGGACATTATGCTCTTACTTACAGGGAAGAAGAAGATGAAATGATCGCCTACTGTAACAAACATGGGCTCGGTTTGACTCCGTTTGCTTCCTTGGCTACTGGACTCCTCGCTAGACCATACAATTCGACTGGAACATCCGATAGATCCAAAGATCCGCAAAGTAGCGGGTTTTTTGGTCTTTCCCGGCCAAATGAGGCAGAATTAACCATCATCAAGCGAGTTGAAGAGATCGCCAAGAAACATGGAGTTCAAATGGCCAGTATTTCAATTGCTTGGGTCTTATCCAAAGGTCAGTTCCCAATTCTTGGCTTGAACAAACCCGAAAGAGTTGATGAAGCTCTAGAAGCTCTCAAAGTCGAACTTTCCGAGGAAGAGATCAAGTACCTTGAGGAACCTTACATTCCTAAAAAGCTTCCTCATCTTTATCCATGAATAGTTGATTTATGCAACATGTTGCTGACTTCGATGTAATTAATATTCCTAATCGTGCATTAATTTATTGTAAACTACCTAATTTGGACTTTTAGATCTATCTTATTTATCCTGGAAATAGCACACGTGTGGACGACCGTTGAACATAAATACCAGCCCCAAAGTTCAATAGGGTTGATGTTTGCTCTTCTAAACTTGCTCTCCTTGGTGAAAGCTGATATTGTGCACTACGCGCCAGTTGCTAACCAATTTTCAGACCTGGATCAGGTTTTCAACACTTCCAGGGGTACCAATGGTGGTATCTACAACTCCTCGTACGTTAGCGATGAGAACTATGGTATCTACAACTTCTGTAATATGCCACATGTTAGAAAAGATAGATACCCAACTGTTGATACCAGTAAGTATAAGTTGCAATATGTTGAGGTGATGCATCGTCACCATAAAAGAACTCCTTATGCTTCTAATTGTTACCCCGAGGAAACTCTTGTTCTTTATTGTGATGACGCTGTTAATAATCACTACTCTGAATTCAGATCTACCGGAGAGAATAACGACACCCTCAAGATCTCATGGTCAAACCACCAAAACCCAAACAACCCATTCAATTTCATTCAAAATGGGTATAATGGAACATGCCAGTTCCCACAGATCTCGTTTGCCGGTCTGGAGGACTCTTATCAACATGGAGTTGATTTATATGAGGTTTATGGTGAGCTCTTGGATTTCCTCCCAGAAAACTATAACTCTGAGCACGTGACCTACAGAGTTACCAACAACGTGATCACTTCTCAAGTTGCTAGTGCGTTGATCAAGGCCATGTACCCTGATGAAGAAGGAGTTGATGTCAAGATTGAGGTCAACGGTTTCGACTCTCTTGAACCTTCTTACAGTTGTGCATTTGCAGATGGTGTCTATTCCGGAATCAGATCCACCGACGAGTGGAAGCTCCACCTGAACAAGTCCGCGGGTCTCTACAAGGAGCTCGATGCTATTTCCGGAGTCAGTCCCAAATCGAGTGGGTGGCACGTGTCGTTTGATCATTACTTTGACAACACTGCCTTTAGATTGTGCCATGGCTACGACCTGGCCTGTAATGCAGACAACTCGTCTCTCTGCATGACTGAAGATCAAGCTGAGCAAATTTTCAGACTTGGAGACTTTGAGTACAACTACATGTGGCGTATCAATCCTAACTCTACCTTGTATGCTGCCACTCACTTTGGAGCATACTTCAACGAGCTCAAACACCGGTTAGTGGACAAGACCACTGGAGCCTCCGCTCTGAGATATTCCCATAATATAGCTCATGATGGATCTATAAGTGGAGTTATGGGATTCCTGCAAATCGACCACCTCAGATGGCCAGGAATGGGATCCGAGGTTGTTTTTGAGTTATATGAAGGACTTAAGAACGGCAAGTGGTACCTCAGAGCTCTATATATGGGAAAAGTCCTTTCCACCTCAGGTCCTTTGGGTGAAATTGACATGATTCCATTGGACGATTTTGTCAAGTACATTGAGTCAATGATTGGGGAAGATGCTGAGACCCTGATTGAGTACTGTACCAGTAATTAGATACCTTTACCTTACTGTTGCACAGTGATGGCATCTTTGCTTCCAATCGCAAAGATCATTATAATAAAAGATTACCCATTGCAACAAGTACATGGTTATTTATTTGGGAGGGAATTATAACTCATGAGCTCCTCCGTAGATTCAACTAACCTAATCAGTTGATATTTCTATGCCAATGCACTGAACTTTTATTCGAATAAAGCCTTATCAACAATTTTTCCTATCTTCCAGTTAAAGGCACATGATATGAAGGCATGTGATCTGAGTTTATCGAAGAAAAAGATATTATAAACAAATAGAAGAGGGAGTTTGCAAATGACATGAGTGATATTAATGAACCGACGGAACCAACTAACGAGTCCCCGGGTGAATTTGAAGATGTGATTACTAACACTAAGCACATGCTCAAAAGTTCTCTGGATGGTCGAATCACCGAGATTACTAACGGTTTTTCTACTAACGCACTAATGAAAAGAATAATGCAGGCTTTTCAAGATGCCGAAACATCACAACGCACATTGGAAGAATTGGTTTTCTTGCAAGTAGAGACGACCCTATTAGAAGCTGTTCAAGAGAAACAATTGATTGTTGACAGGCTTCTCGGCAAAGTAAACACTGATGAAAGTGCCCGTAAATCCGCAATTGATCCGATCTTGACAGGATCTACAAAGCAGGCTCCCACCCAAAATGGGAACTTACAAGAATTAGTTTCAAATGGAGTTCCTACGGAAATTCTAAACTACCGGCTTCCACGCGGTCCCCGATCCAACAAAAGTATTTCAATACAAGAGCTTTATGAGGTGTGGTTTGAGGGCTCTCCAGAACAAAATCGACCGGCTGTTTGCGACATAATAAATGATTATCCTATGTGGAAGTCTATCGAGACGACATATTATAATCGGCTTAAACGAGTAGCATTTTTGATCGAAGAAGTCGCTAATTACTTGCATGGTGAAAGTAGCAGAGATGCCCGACTTTCAGCAGTAGAATTGATCAAAAAGTTTATGGACAAGCAAAACATCAGTGGCGTTAGTGCTCTCTCGGACCTTTGTTCTAATCAGAAAGGAGCAGAAGGTCATGAGGAAGTCAAGGCTAAGATCTTGGAATTGTTCGTTAGGGCCGAACAATAGTAGATTGCAGATGAACGAGAAAATAGACTTCGATAATGAAAATCGTTACACCTGCCCGGTTTACTCTATCTAACATCCATTCAGATAAACCACACTACGTGTAATTATATTTTGATGCGTTAGTATATTATTTGATGACTTTTTTGACAATTTCTTCCACCTCATCCCAGTCATCAGTGGGTAATCTGGTCATTTCTATACCGCCAAAGTATTGTCTGATTGCTTCTAATTGTTGGTAAGATGCCTTATCATGGATAAGAGAAATAGAGACACCAGTACGACCAAAACGGCCAGTTCTTCCAATTCTGTGCAAATAAGTTGATGGGTCTGGCTTTCCTGCCTTGTCAACTGGAATATCATAATTCACCACCATAGAAACGGAAGGTATATCTATTCCTCTAGCCAGAACATTTGTGGTAATTAAAACCTTAGATCTTCCTTCTCTAAAGTCGTCAATTAAGCGATCTCTCTCCTGCGGTTGCAAATCACCGTGTAAAATAGAGACTGCGTGGCCCTCTTGTTTCATTTTGGCGTATAACTTGGAAGCTGTATCCTTAGTTTGAACGAAAATGATCGATGATGCAATGGTCAACAAACCATACAGCTCACACAACACTTCAAATTTGTGATTTTGAGACTCGCAGTCCATGTAGAGCTGTTTAATAGCATCAACATTAAGCTCTTCGTGCTTTAATTCCAGAGAGTTGGCATTTGGGACAAACTTTTCAGCGTATGCGCGCACATCATCTGGGAAAGTAGCTGAGAATAACACCAATTGAGAAGTAGTCGGGAGTTTTTTCTTTACACGTAAACACTGATCGGCCATTCCCTGTTGATCGAGCATGTTGTCTGCTTCATCAAGAACAAAGATCTTCAGATTGCTGAAGTTGATAAGTTTTCTTCTGATCAAGTCATTGATCACACCTGGTGTAGCAATCACAACCTGTGCATTGACACTCTCATTTCTCTCCAAGACACCTGGAACCACCAATTTGACCTTAATATTGGTATATTTGGCCATTTGTGACACAACTTCCTCTGTCTGTCTAGCAAGTTCTCTGGCAGGTGAAAGACAAATTGCCTGCACACTTGGGTTGGCTTCATCCACTCTTGTAAGCATTGCCAGAGAAAATGCGGCAGTTTTTCCTGTTCCAGATTGAGACTGGCCAATCATGTTTTTTGGAGGGTTCTGAAGAAGTAATGGGAGAGCCTTCTCCTGGATCTTGGATGGTTTGGAGAACTTCATAGCATAAAGTCCTTTCAAGAGTTCCTCGCGTAATCCCAGCTCCTCAAACGATTTCACAGAGTACAATGGTGAGTTTGGATCAGCCTGGAGGTCTGCCAATTTGACCTTAACCTCGTAAGTCGAATTCACCAACGAACTTTCTGGCTTGGCTGATTTGACTTCCTCATCTTTTGTATCCTCCTTCTTTGTTTCATCTTTGGTAACCTTGACCTCGGTATCCTCAGGTTTAACTTGCGGATCCTTATCAAGGTTCAGTCTAGATATCAATGAGGCAGCATCCATCTTGTCCGATGTCATCTATAATTATTTTATTTATTTACTTCATTTCTTGCCTTTGAAAATTTTGTATGCCGGGTAAGGCTGATAAGAGTTATGGAGGACTACTATTCTACGCAGACTGAGGAACTAGAGGTCCTCAAAGCAATCTATTTAGATGACCTGGTAGATATAACACCACAGGTAAGCGCATGGAACCAAAAGCCTTGTCCCAAATTTGAAATCTTTCTATCATCTGACCAAAGCAATGAGCCTGTCCTGTCACTTGTTTTGCAAGTTGAATTCACCGCAACGTATCCCAAAACTCTCCCTCTAGTGACCTGTAAGCGTGCTCAGAATATCTTGACTTCACAGCTTGCTCTGTTGCGGTCAGAAATGGATCAAGTGATGAAACAAGAGAAAGGAGGTCCAATGGTTTATTCACTCACCACATCAATACTGGACCACTTGAATGATTTTCAAACCAGATCACGTACTGAGACGTTGGAAGATGAACGTGCTCGTAGGCTTGAAAAGGAAAAGGAAGACATGGAACGTCAGGAACAAGAACGACAGCACCAAATAGAGGTAGAGAGAGAAAGGGAGCAAGAATTGTTGGACCAAATGGTGGCTACCGAGCTGCAACGACGATCCTACAAAGCCGAGGTTGACATGCAACATGCATCTAGTGGAATCAAAGAGAACATACTAAATTTGGACTCGTCATCGATCACATCCTCGGAGGAGCGCATATTTGTGTTTGACGAGACCATACAGACCACTTTGGATTACTATCAACTCAATTTCCGTGCTGTTTCAGGTTTTGTACCTATAGATACAATTGGCACGTTGAAGAACTGCAGTCAGCAATATTTGGTCAAACCTCACGTTCAGAGAGATGCTCCTACATTCTCCTTAATTCAGGATCTGAGTAAAGGCAAGAATAAATTACAATTTCTGTTCACTGAGATTGAATTATCCAATCCGTTTTGGCGCTCCAGTCAGGGAAAGAAGCAGATATTGTATTTGGAGAAAGAACTTCAAGCAGTCACCAATCTTCGTCATGATAATTTAGATAGGGTTTTCGCATTCACCATTGAAAAGTTTGAAATGACATCACGAGGGGACATATCGCTACAGAACTCTGCTGCAAAGAAAGTCTCGAAGAAAGTCTCCATAGACAATGAAAAGTTTGACGTTTGGAAAATTGCAATTTTGTCCAGCTATAGCGACACTCTTGCTTCCCTTTTAGGGAAAGTCCCATTTGTCAACATCAATTCCGCACGAGAATGGACAATTCAGTTACTTGAAAGTCTTGAGCATTTACATAAGCAAGGAATGATCCACAAGTGTCTCACCTTGGATGCAATTCAGATTTGTCCCTCATCGTTAGGTCAAAGTCAAGTTGGACTTTCAAACATTTGCTATGGATATACCATTTTGAACATGATGTCCAGCTACCCAAATCAGGGACAGTGTGACGAGGTTTTTCCTTTTGATGCGCCTGGCTGGATTGCTCCTGAACGTAAGAAGAGTGGCACCTCACTTTTTGACAAACCACAGAGAAAGACCGATGTTTGGGATTTGGGTGTTGTATTTGTTCAACTGGTCTGTGGTTCCGATGTTATTTACAACTTTGAGACGCCTGTTGAGTTTCTTGAAAGCTACGGGGGGCTAGAGGAACCGATTGCGGAGTTTTTGGGTGCTATATTTGATGTCCGTACCAGAAAGAGGCCTGATCCTTTAGAGCTCCTTCCTTCAAAATTCTTGCGACTAAATATCAACTCTCTTCCATCATTGACAATGGGCTCTGATTCATCTGAAAAGCGTGTCAGTCAGATCAACGGATTCTCAAACATTTCTGATGCTCCACTGTTAGCTGTTCCCAAAAGCAGGGTCAAACGAGATTCTTTCAATAGTGTTGCACCCCCTGAACTCAAATCATATTCACGTTATGTACAGGACTTTGAAGAGGTTGGAAGTCTCGGTAAGGGTGGATTTGGAGAGGTTGTGAAGGTTCGAAATAAGCTGGATGGTCGATTTTATGCCATCAAGAAAATCAGGCATACAGAGGATAAGCTGGCAAAAATCTTGAATGAAGTGATGCTTCTAGCGAGACTCAATCATCAATATGTAGTTCGGTACTATGCTGCCTGGCTAGAGGACGATTTCAGTTTAAGTGCCGCATTTTCTGATACGGAGGAGGAAGAGGAAAGCGAGAGCGAAGAAAGCACTACCGAATTCACTAGAACCGGAAGCCAAACTTATATGGATTTCATTTCGTCCTCTGTCAATCCTGATTTCAACTTGAGCGATGATTGTGAAAGTGGAAGCGAAGACGACAAAGCGTTCACATTTGGAAGCGGAAGTGATTCGGAAGAGGATAAAGGCGAACCACTTGTTCACAAATCGAGAGTAGTCAAGAAAAGGTCTGTCCTGTTCATCCAAATGGAATATTGTGAAAATCACACGTTATTTGACCTCATTCGACAAGGTCTGTTCAATGATGCGGATGCGTATTGGAGAATCTTGCGTCAAATTCTGGAGGCTTTGAGGCATATTCATTCTCAGGGAATCATTCATCGTGATCTGAAGCCAATGAACATTTTCATTGATGAGAACCAGAATGTAAAAGTTGGGGACTTTGGACTTGCAAAAAACGTTCATTATGTGCCTTCTCTTTCCAAGCGTGAAATAGATTTCTCCGAGGGTGCTGATGATCTGACCTCAGACATTGGAACCAGATTGTACGTGGCGGTGGAAGTTGTCAATGGATCTGGGATCTACAATGAGAAAGTGGATCTTTACTCCTTGGGGATTATATTCTTTGAAATGATATATCAATTGGGGACTTCGATGGAAAGATATACGGTTATTTCGAATTTGCGCACACATAACATTGTGTTCCCGTCAGAATTTGATAACACTCGTCTTTCGACTGAGAAAAAGATCATTAAGATGCTTTTGGACCATAATGTCGAGAGACGTCCTTCGGCAAAACAACTTTTACAAAGTGGTCTTGTCAGGGTTGAGCAACAAGATGATTTGATGAAGGAAGCATTGAATGCTTTAATTGACCCATCTTCTTCTTGGCATCATCAAGCAAGAGATATTCTATTTGCTCAACCTTATAGTTATGTTCGTGATTTGTTATTTGGTGGAGCTGAAAAGACATACTCGCCTTCTGATTATCTCCTTCATTCCAAAATTGTTCAAGAAGTCTCTAAAATTTTCTTAAGACATGGTGCCATAGAATTTGTGGACAGCGGTTCCTTGTTATTCCCAAAAAACCCACTATACGACACTACTTATCCAATATATGAAATATTGGATCGTGCGGGATCTGTTCTTCAACTTCCATATGATTTGACTCTTCCGTTTGCGCGCGCTCTGGGTCGGAAACAATTAACGATTCACAAGATTTTCCGGATTGACGATGTGTATCGGTCCTTTGAAAAGGACGAAGGTGCAGGGCCTAGCAAATTCAGGGAAATAGACTTTGATATTGTTTCAAGACCTGGAGAAACACCAGAATTGCTCCCATTTTACGATGCCGAATGTATCAAAGTGATGAGCGAACTGATCACCATATTTCCTTTCCTGAAGCAATCCAATGTGAAAATTGTCATCAACCATTCTAATCTTCTTGATACTATTCTGGAGTACTGTGGAATTGATTTGCCACAAAGGGTGGTTGTTGGCCGTCTACTTTCCGAAATAGGGTTTGGAAAGTCAATCAAGGAGGTCACGGCCATTCTGAAACAAGATCTGAATGTGTCATCAACAATACTCAATGAGCTCGTCCAGTTTGATTTTGGATTACCAATCACTCAGGCAAGATCGAAGCTTCATAAGCTTATGATGGATAGTCCGTATCTTGTGAAGGTTGATAGCTCGTTGAACTACATCTTGAAGATTATCAATTATCTGGATGCGTTCAATGTGGCGCTCACCATTGAAATCCGGCCTTTCAGTGGATACAATCTGGCATTTTATAAAGCGGGAATTATGTTTACTACTGTTTATGAAGACAAGTTCAAATCGATCATTTGTGCCGGTGGCCGGTATGATGCACTTGTGAGTTCCCTTGCTCGTACTAAATCACCAAGAGACCTACCGCGTGCTGTGGGGCTGCGTTTGGCTTGGGATTTTCTTTTCAATTCAATGAAACGCTATCAAGACATGTTCAACACTCGAAAAGACATCAAGCGCAATTTCCAAAAAGAAAACTTCAAGGTGATATGGAATTCGAAGAAGTGCGATGTGTTAATCGGATTTTTCTCCACTGGAATTCTGAAAGAGATTGCGCCGTTTTTATTGGAACTTCTGTGGTCCAACGACATAAGCGCAGACCTCGTCAACAACTCGTCCACTGTGGATGAAATGGTCAATCATGCAATTGAGACTGGTGTCAAATGGTTACTTGTTGTGAAAACTCAGACAAATTTGGAAACCTTGCGAGGAAACTCTAAAAGCAACAAGTACAAACCATTGAGGCTGAAGAATTTGGAGGCAAAGATTGACATTGAAGTCGATCTACATGATCTAGTCTCCCTACTCAAGGGTAAGCAGCCGAATGAGATTGAATTTGACACTGGAGAAGTGCTTCAGGATGCGGAAATGTTGGCAGACGCTCGACAGCGAGTTATTGTTGTCCCAAATAACGCCATTGGGGCCAACAAGAAGAACAACAAGAAGGAGAAATGGGCCATAGTTGACAAAGCTGCAAGTTCTGCTGACTCGCTTATTCGTGTTCTTGAAAGCTCGCCCGTATTCACCATTGAAGCGAGAGATGAGGTACTGGCCATGATCAGTATGACGTCATTGAATCAACCTGATGAATGGAAGCGAAGAGTTGGTGGTGCTTCAAGTTCAACACCGCGTTCATTTTTGTCAAACATTTACAGTGCTCTATCCAAAGAGGCTTCTAGAGGGACAAAATGGGCGATATTATATGGAGGACCGAAATCGGAGAAAGTGTGTATCGTTGATTTGCAGAAATAGACTTAAAAATCATAATCATCAGGCTCTTCGCTGAACCCGACAAGGAACAGTACAATACTCAAGTAGATGATAAATCCTCCTGTTATGCTGAGGAAAAGACTCCAATGAGTTATTAAATGGTTGTGGAAAAGCACAATGGGAAATATAAGACCACTGATCACAAGAAACCCTGTCAGGAAATTGAGAAACTCCTTCACAGGTGTCTCTCCGTTGGAATCCGAGAGAAAATCTGCTTCATACGCGCTGGACAGTGATTGAGCGAGGGCATTTGGTAAAGGAGCAGCCAGAAATATACCAACGTCAATGAGAGGAAGCCAATTATCAAACAATGCACAACTGAGTACTATGTTCAGAAATCCAATTGCAATCAAGATACTCAAGAATATCAATTTGGTAAGTGGATTGAATTTGAATATCCCTGTAGCCATCTTAAATCAATTTAGTTTACTTTCTATAAATTTTTTTACTAACAAATACTCAACTTTATGTACAAATTAGTCAACTATTAACAACTTTATTTCTGCTCGTCTGAAGACTGGGAGGCGTTTCCGTCTTTGTAGAGTTTTTCAAACAATTTCAAAGAACCGGATTGCAACTCCTCGTACTTGGTCTTGATCTCCTCAGCATCAACAGCGTCACCACTGTTGACCTTAACGATGATCTCTCTCAATTCAGTGATTTGCTTCTTGATTGTTTCAACCTCTGTAGCGTCCAATTTCTCCTTGAATTCTTCAAGAGAGTTCTCAGTATCGTTACAAAGTTGGTCGGCCTTGTTGACTTGCTCAATAGACTCTTTTCTTGCTTGATCTTGTTCCTTGAACTTCTCAGCGTCGTTGATCATCTTCTCAATCTCAGAATCAGACAATCCAGAGGAACCGGCAACAGTGATGGAGTTGTCCTTTCCAGATGCCTTGTCCTTGGCAGAAACGTTAATGATTCCGTCAGCGTCAATGTCGAAGGTAACTTCAATTTGTGGAACACCTTTTGGAGCAGGTGGAATACCGGCAAGAGTGAAGTTTCCGATCAATTTGTTGTCTCTAACAAGCTCTCTTTCACCTTGGAAAACTCTAATCTCGACAGAGGTTTGACCAGCGGCGGCAGTAGAGAAGACTTGAGATTTCTTGGTTGGAACAGTGGTGTTTCTTGGGATCAATCTGGTGAACACACCTCCCAAGGTCTCAATACCAAGTGATAATGGAGTAACGTCCAAAAGCAAAACATCTTTGACTTCACCGGACAAAACAGCACCTTGAATGGCAGCACCAATGGCAACAGCCTCATCTGGGTTGACAGCCTTCGATGGCTCCTTACCGAACAAAGACTTCACAGTCTCGATAACCTTTGGCATTCTGGTCATACCACCAACAAGAATAACCTCAGAGATTTCAGAAGTAGACAAGTTAGCATCCTTCAAAGCCTTCTTGACTGGCTCGACGGTCTTCTTGATCAAAGGCTCCACAAGTTGCTCGAGTTGTGATCTGGACATCTTCAAGTTGATGTGCTTTGGTCCAGATGCATCAGCAGTGATGAAAGGAAGGTTGATCTCAGTGGCGAGAGTGGATGAAAGCTCGATCTTGGCCTTCTCAGCAGCTTCTCTGATTCTTTGGATAGCCATTCTGTCGTTCTCCAAGTTGATACCAGACTCCTTCTTGAAAGCTTCAACAATGTGTCTGACAAGAGTAATATCGAAATCTTCACCACCCAAGTGAGTGTCACCATTGGTAGACTTCACTTCAAAAACACCGTTGTCAATGTCCAAAATGGAGATATCGAAAGTACCTCCACCAAGGTCAAACACGGCAACAACGTTGGTGTCATTCTTTTCCAATCCGTAAGCTAAAGCGGCGGCAGTTGGCTCGTTGACCACTCTGGCAACATTCAAACCCACAATAGCACCGGCATCCTTGGTAGCTTGTCTCTGAGAGTCATTGAAGTAGGCTGGGACAGTAACAACAGCATCCTTGACCTTCTTTCCCAGGTAAGCCTCAGCAGTCTCCTTCATTTTGTTGAGAACGAAACCTCCGATTTGAGCAGGGGAGTACTTTTGATCTCTTGACTCCACCCAAGCGTCACCGTTGGTGTGCTTGACAATCTTGTAAGGAACCTGTTTCAAGTCTCTTTGGACTTCTTGGTCCTCGAATCTTCTACCAATCAATCTCTTGGTGGCAAAAAGGGTATTCTCAGGGTTAACAACAGCTTGTCTCTTGGCTGGAATACCAACCAATCTTTCACCCTCCTTGGTGAAAGCAACGACAGAAGGTGTGGTTCTGGAACCCTCGGCATTCTCAATGATTCTTGGTGTCTTTCCCTCCATCACTGCAACAGCAGAGTTCGTGGTACCCAAGTCAATACCGATAACGGTACCGGTGACCTTTGTAGAATTGTATCTCAGTTGTTTGAGAGAAGACTGAAAGGTTAGTGATAATCCTGTAAATTCGTTGATTTTACTTACGGTTCTCACGTTTCTAGCGATATTTGCCAACATTTTGTAAATCACTAGCACTTGCTATAGGCCGGATGATGTTCCTATTCAATTAAATCCACAAGGGTTAAAATAAAATGTACTTAAGTAAATCTTCTTTTTTCTTCTTCTTCGCCGTCAATTTTTTCAGGTCGTGAATAACACAAAACATATTACAGAGAAATTTCCAGCAAAAACAATAGAATTAGTTCACTTGGTGCACAGATGTGTAGAAATCCGTAGGAATCCGAACTTCAACTCTCTTTCAATTTAGCAAGATCCTGGGCTCTATCAAGTTTCGGTATTTTTAAAATCTTGGTATCTCCAATTGTGACGATCTTGAAGCCAAGACGGTCTTTTAATTTGTAAACAATCTTCTGAACATCGCATGCCGAGATTGGGATTGTCAAAGAGTCCCCCACAAGCTGTTGAAGTCTTGTCAAACTTAGATTTGTAGATTTGGAGTCAAACTTGGGTGATTGTTCATAAATCACATGATACACTGACTCCATTCTTGACTCCAATAAGTTTTGTTTGATTTCTTCCTTAGGTACAACAGAGCGTAATGATTCCTTAAATCGAATGCGTTCCAACAAGGGAACATCAGATTGGAGCTTTTGTTCGTGGAATTCGTATTTTTTACGTGGATTGACTGGTTTCACCACTTTTGAAGGTATTGGTGGAGATGGTGACGGCCTTGGTTGTAATTTAAATGACCTCGGAGACCCTGCTTTATTCCATTCCTGCAATTTGGACTTAAAGATCACTTCCCGTTCATGTACATTTTTTATCAGTTGGACTCGTTTGTCTTCTCTGTCGCGCGTGTCTTTGCAGTAGACATCTATTGTTATATCATCGTCTATCATTGTCAATTCGTAAGATTCAGCATAGATTGATTTGATCAAGATTAGTGTTTCTTGATTTAAATTGAGAATACGCTTTGATACCACTGAGAGTCGCGCAAGGTTTGACAAGTAGTTTGTGCTATAATGGAGAGCAATGCATGTGTCTAGTGAGCAAAATAATCGAAGTAGAAATGATGATGAATATGAAGCTGAAGGCATGACGCGAAATCTTAAAAAATAAATATCAAGAAATATTAATGTTCAACCTATTTAATACTTTTGTCAACTAAGCGTTGCTAAGTTCCGAAATCTTTGCCAACATGCAACTGAGCTGTAAATAAGTAGAAACACCCTCAAGTAGACGCATGTGTGCAAATCCGACAATTCTGATGATTTCTAGCCTTTGCTCCTCATCAATATCATACATCGATTTCAACACTCTGAAGCTGGTGCTGACTATGTCAATTGACGAATACCCTTTGGTCCACAATGTCCGCAATATATCCAAACTTCCATCAAAGTCTCCCTTTATGCATTTCATCAACATTTTGGATATCACGAGAGGATGGGGAGAGTCCACAACCTTATAAACATTCTCAGAGTTCACAAAGTTGAAGCCATAGAAAATGCTCTGTAAATTGTTAATGGCCTGTCTCATGTCACCCTCAGCAGTGAAGATTAGAGCCTCCAAACCATCATTAGTATACTCAATACCTTCCAGTTTAATGATTTGAAGGAGCTTTTTCAAAACTTCTTCATCTTCTAGCTTATTGTAACGTAAAATTGCACATCTACTTTGAAGAGGTTCAATAATCTTTCCTGATTGGTTGCAGGCAAATGCAAACCGAGTGGTATTAGAGTAGACTTCCATTGTACGTCGAAGAGCTTGCTGCGCACCTGGAGTCATTGAATCGGCTTCGTCCAAAATCACAATTTTGTGCCTTCCAGGAGGAAGCTGGACTTTTTTCTGTGCAAATTGCTTGATTTGATTCCGGACCACATCAATTCCACGGTCATCAGACGCGTTCAATTCTAGTACAGCATCGCGAAACTGGTCACCTAAAAGTTCGTGGGCAAGACACAAGACTGAGGTGGTCTTACCGATTCCAGGAAGTCCTGAGATGATCAAATGTGGCATGTTACCTTCTTCAGCAATCCTTTTCAAGGAATCGACGGTTTCTCTATTTCCGACCACATCTTTGAGTTCTAGAGGTCTATACTTTTCAACCCTAAGAGTTAGAACTTTAAACTTTTCGCTACTTACCATGGAAGTTCCAAATCCAGTGGATAATTCATAACGCTAAATGATTGATTTAAGATCAACTTTTTCAGTCTCGCGTCTGCACAGCCTCAAATTACTTCAATCAAGGCTGACGGCGGAAGAATTATTACAAATCAGCAATTGCCACGCAATTCACAATCTGATCTGAATCATTGATATCAACGACTGTAAGATGTGTAACTGACCTACTTTGGATAGCTGAGCGGTCTTCTTCGAAAGTTCATTAAGTTTACCCGGCCTCGCTATCTCAAAAATTTCCACGTTTTTAATATTCTTCCAATGTCTCAAGACCTGGTCAACAGCGATACTATCGAGTCATCGCAGCTGCTCAAGCCCAAGCCATTGGTCTTGAAGCCTTATGTGCTTCCGTTCTTGTTCATTTATCCAGTGTATTATAATCTATACGCTAATTATTATGAACAATATTTCGTGGGCAAAGAATGGACCTTTGTGTATACTTTGAGTCTTTTATCTCTTCATGCACTGATCTGGTTACTTCCGAGATGGAATTTGAATCTGGATGTTAGTTTCAAGTACACTAAAGTGAATTCTTTGAGAGATGCTACTCATATATTTATCAAAGCAAAGCCAAGCTTCGGTATCAGTGAGATCTCGCAAATCAAATTTGATTCTAAAGCCAGACAACTTTCTTTCCTTTATCAGAAGAGAAAGTACTTCTGGAATACTGATTTGTCCAAATTTTCTCCTCCGATCTTCGCAATCGATGACGAATCCCTTACTATTTTGAAACTGAAGCAATCAAGAGGATTGAAGTCAGATGAAATCACAGGTCTTGATAACGTCTACGGGAAGAATAAATTTGATATTCCAATTCCTACCTTCTTGGAATTGTTCATCGAGCATGCGTTAGCTCCATTCTTTGTGTTTCAACTGTTCTCTATATCTTTGTGGTGTATGGACGAAATGTGGTACTTATCACTTTTTTCGCTCTTCATGTTGGTCAGCTTTGAAAGCACCAGTGTTTACCAAAGAAAGAGCACTATGACCGAGTTCCAAAGTATGGGTATCAGACCATACGATATCTGGTGTTACAGAAGCAAAAGTTGGATTTTAGTTTCAACAGAAGACTTACTTCCTGGTGATATTGTGTCGGTCACAAGAACGCCTCATGAGGACTTGTCTGTCCCATGTGATCTTGTCCTGTTGGACGGATCATGTATTGTCAATGAGGCAATGCTTTCGGGTGAGTCTACTCCACTATTGAAAGAATCTATAAAATTGAGAGATGATTCTGATCTCTACCAGCCAAGTGGTTTGGACAAAAATTCGTGTTTGCACGGAGGAACTACTTGCTTGCAAGTGACAGCTCCTGAATCTCCATCAATAAAGTTAGCTCCTGATAATGGAGCTTTAGCACTGGTTGCGAAAACAGGTTTCGAAACTACTCAAGGATCTTTGGTCAGAGTTATGATTTTCTCCAGTGAAAGAATGTCTGTTGCAAATAAGGAGGCATTTTTCTTTATCCTCTTTCTGTTGGTCTTTGCGGTAATTGCTTCGTGGTATGTTTGGGTCGAAGGTACTAAAATGGGAAGAATCCAATCGAAGCTGATCTTAGATTGTATTATTGTCATCACTTCTGTTGTTCCGCCTGAATTACCTATGGAGTTAACAATGGCAGTTAATCAATCTTTAGCAGCTCTTGGGAAATTTTACATCTACTGTACAGAGCCTTTCAGAATACCTGTGGCTGGAAGGGTTGATGTTTGTTGTTTTGACAAGACTGGTACATTGACGGGAGAAGATCTTATGTTTGAGGGTATTGCCGGATTCAACCGTGAAAATATAAGATCCTTGTCATCTCCAGATGCAGCCGAAGTTCCTACTGTTACCCTAGATGTCTTAGGTTCCGCACACGCTCTGGTCAAGTTGGACGATGGCGAGATTGTTGGTGATCCGATGGAGAAAGAAACATTAAAAGCTGCCAAGTGGAAGCTGGCACAGAAAGCTAAAAACACTGTTGAGGGGCACAACAGAACTATCAAGATATTACGGAGATTCCAGTTTTCTTCTGCACTCAAGAGATCTTCCTGTATCTCCAAGGTTGAGAACAAAGTCTTGGTCAGTTGCAAAGGTGCTCCCGAAACCATAAAGAACATGGTTACCGATGCTCCTGATAACTATGAGGAGATCTATAAATCCTTCACTCGTTCAGGGTCTAGAGTTCTTGCATTGGCTTATAAGCATTTGAACTCTGATAAAAACATAGACAATCTTGAAAGATCCTCCGTGGAGGAAAACTTAAAGTTTGCAGGATTCATTGTCTTCCATTGTCCTATGAAATCCGACGCTGTGTCTACCATTCAAATGTTAAATGAATCGAGTCACAGATGTGTCATGATTACTGGTGACAATCCATTGACTGCCTGTCATGTTGCCAAGGAGGTTGAGATTTTGACCAGAGAAGTTCTGATTCTTGACGCTCCCGAAGCTCATGATGTTAGCAAAGCAGAACTGGCCTGGAGAAATGTTGATGAAACGATAAACATTCCTTTCAGCCCAACAGAAAAACTTGGTCTTGAATTTTTAAAGACTAATGATATCTGTATTACTGGTTTTGCTCTTTCAAAGCTTATGGAACACAGTCAATTGAATGATTTGATCAGGCATACTTGGGTGTATTCAAGAGTTTCACCATCGCAAAAGGAATTTATTCTCAACTCTTACAAAAATTTGGGTTACAAGACATTGATGTGTGGTGATGGTACCAATGATGTTGGCGCCCTAAAGCAGGCTCACATTGGTGTTGCGCTGTTGAATGGTACTGAGGACGGGTTGAAAAAGATCCAGGAAAACAAGAAAATTGAGGCTCATCAAAAGGTTTATGAGAAACAATGTGAAATCATGAAGAGATGGGGAAATCCACCACCCAAGGTTCCACCCACTATCGCTCACCTGTATCCTCCAGGACCTTTGAATCCAAACTACTTAACCGCTATGGAAAAGCAAGGTCACGCCATCAGCGATGACTTGAGAAAGGCAGTGGAAATTGCCAATAAACAACCTATCCAGATAGCCTCGAGCAACCAGAACTCGGCTTCTGGTAAGCCTACCTTTACAGAGCAATTGTTGTCAGGCATACAAGAACAGGAGCAAGAGGACGAGGCGCCAGTTTTGAAATTGGGTGACGCTTCTGTGGCTGCTCCTTTCACCTCCAAGTTGGCCAATGTTTCTGCCGTGGTTCACATCATTAGGCAGGGAAGATGTGCATTGGTTTCAACCATTCAAATGTACAAAATTCTTGCATTAAACTGTTTGGTCTCTGCGTACTCTCTATCGGTCTTGTACCTTGCAGGTATCAAATTTGGAGATGGTCAGGCTACGGTCTCTGGTTTATTGCTAAGTGTCTGCTTTTTGTCAATTTCCAGGGGAAAATCTCTTGATAAACTGTCCAAAGAAAGACCTCAACCGGGTATTTTCAACATTTATATCATGGGCTCGATTCTTGGTCAGTTTGCAATTCATTTGATTTCACTAATTTACATTACCAAGGAGGTGTATTTGCTTGAGCCAAGAGAGCCGCAGCTCGATTTAGAAAAGCAATTCAGTCCGTCGTTGCTCAACACTGCTATGTTCTTGATTCAACTTTCCCAACAAGTGGCCACATTCACTATCAATTATCAAGGGCCTCCTTTCAGAGAGTCGATAAAAGATAATAGAGGAATGTATTATGGTCTGCTCGGTGTTACCTTCCTGTCGTTCGCTGGGAGTACAGAGTTCATGCCAGAATTGAATGATGCTATGCAGTTTGTCAAGATGACTGGAGTCTTCAAATTTAAGCTAACTGCTGCAATGCTGCTGGACTTTGGAATCAGTTGGGCAATTGAGCTAGTTCTGAAGCATTTCTTTATGGACTTTAAAGCTGCCGATATTGCAGTCCGGGATGAAGTGGAAGACAAGAAGACCAAATAGAGTGCCAAAGTATATATTATGTCTTATTTGTTTTTGTTTCTGGAGCGTATATTTCATCTTCGGGTGTTTTGTTGCCTTCAACAAATTCACCATCGTCAATCTTATAATCAATTTTGCCTCGAATGACTTTGATCACGCCAAATAGGTCATCGTAACATTCATCATTTCGTAGAAAGTCCGGGTTCTTCTTGGACTTGTTTTTATTTTCCAAGCCGTTGGTTATCCATGAACATTTGATACATAGCCTTTCACATTCTGCACATACCGGCTTTGTCTCGCAACACTTTCTTTTACGAAACCTACACGTCAAACATCCTTTCCTGGATCTTCTGGAAACTTTCTGTATTTTAACAGGTTTCCGTTGCTCTTTGTTATGCTTCACAGGATCGGGGAGACTTCGAGGAATTCCTGCAAAGTTCATAAAGCTTGAGTCATGTGGTATGTTTGAAGTCTTCTCAGGGAGTTGAACCGGCTTTACTGACTTGCTAGTAGTTGGCGATGGAGGCATTATTATTGTTTGCGATTGACTAGAAGGAAATTCTGTTGTTCTCCTTGGTTCTTGCGATGTGACCACTTCTTTGAAAGAAATAATTGGCGGTAAAGATATAGAATGCGACATGAGGGGCGAGAGCGATGAAGCCATTGGCTCGGAATTGCTTACCTGTGATTTTCGCTTATCCATTTGGGACATAACCATCGATTTTACAAACTCGTGTGGGCATTACCATCAATATATTTTAAGTTTAGGCCGAATTAGGGTCACAGATACAACAGCATACATTAATTTGCCGCGTGTTCGAGCGCAAACTTGCAGCTTTTTTAATTGTTTTAAGAAAGTTTTGTGGGGTTGACGTCACAGTGCGGAGAACTGTCCGTCGGCTTAAAGGAACTTCAGTTCAAGAATTGCGTCTCTTACCCTGCGATATATGAATTATATGGTATAAAAGTTACAATCTTTCTTGAGCGGCTTTCAGTTGAGTCTTGTGCATAACTGATATTAGCTGGTGCCATCCCCGGATTTTCCTTCTAGTAGGGCACGCCGTTTTTTTCGCGAATTGCTATTTGTTTTTTTTGTAAACTCTAAATTATAGTGTATTAAATAAAAAATCATAGGAGCATGCCTTCCAATGAAGCAGTGGTTGGTAAACCACAATTGACTCACAAACTTTCTCGTAGGTCAATATCCAAGCATGTTCAACCTTTCAAGGACGATTTGGATGCGCTCGATTGGCTTCGAAAAAAGTTAAGTATCGAATGGGAAATTGACGTACGTGGTGAGTTGGACGAAGACAACTATGCCGTTGATGCATTATTAGAACAACTCAAGGCGAATAAGAACACATCTACTCTACAAGAGTACCGATTTTTGAGCACTCTCAGTGAAGATTTGGAAATATTTGATTACAAAGCCCAAAGTGCAAAATTTATTAAATTACAATCTACAATTAAGAACAGCCGAACATACCTTAAACCTTTGTTTGATTATCTACAAGATTTTGAGCAGAACCTGAATAAGCTTTCTCAAGAAATGGAGTTTTTACAGAAAAGGTCGGATCTACTGAATTTGCAAATTAAAGACAAACAACACTTAGACATGAAGTTAACTCCAGTGATAAATGATTTGATTATACCCCCCAGTATTATTAATTCAATAATCAATGACAAGCTAGATGAACGCTGGATTGAGAATATAAGATTTGTCGTTGAAAAAAAAGAGCTCTACTCAAAGTACGATGCACTGAATCATCCAAAGAGCTTATTGGAACTGGATAATATCATCGAGATACTGGAGCACAAAATTGTTGAGAGAATCAGGGATTTCATGGTTATGAAAATCAAGGCATTGAGAGTACAGTCTACTGCTTCTCAGGTCGTTCAAAATGAAATGCTTGAAGTAAAAGAGATTTTCCCATATTTACAAGTGAAACACCCCAAACTTGCACATGAACTATCATTAGCTTATTGTTACACCATGAGATGGTATTACTATCAAAATTTTATGAAATATTTATCTTCACTAGAAAAATTAAAGGTGCACAAGGTTGACAAGAATATCATCCTCGGGTCTTTGGACGAGGAAATCTCAGCATCAAACTCAAATTCCTTATTCGGCTACAACAACCAACGGTTCGGCGTCACGACCAACGAGTATTTGATCAATATCACTAAAAGGACTGAGATTTTGACGAGGAATGACGAGACGGTAATGCTTGCTCAAATTGCGGAGTCAAATGGCTCAAAACACTGGTTGGAAACCGCCTTCAAGAATTTTAACCTGGCTTTACTAGATAATATTACTGTGGAGTTTCTTTTTTTAAGTGAGTTCTTCCAACTCACTCAAAGTGAGAGGCTTGGTGATATCTTTAAGACGATGTTCAACTCCGTATATCAATTGGGTTACAGTTACACAAATTTTTTACTTGCTGGCTCTTATGACTACTTTGGAATTCTCTTGGCCATTCGTTTGAGTCAGTTTATGGAATTTGAGCTGCAATGCAGAAGAATTCCTGTGATGGAAGATTACCTTAATTACCAATTGATCATCCTTTGGCCAAAATTCCAAAGTCTGATTGATCAAAATTGTGTCTCCATAAGAAAATGCGTTTCCTCGTCTGTCCTCATGAAAAACGTGACCAAGAACATCATGATCCCAATGGTGCTAACCCAAAACTTTGGCCGTGTCTTAATTAACCTACTTCAATTGTCGCACAACCAGATCGAAAAAGACACTGCAGAGCCTTTAAAGAACTCCATTGATCGCCTTAGAAATGAATTTGAAACCACCTTGATAAAATTCAGTGCCACTTTTGATTCCAATAGACGTGAGATTTTTCTCTACACTAACTTCTCACTTATTTTGACAATACTTCACGATTTGGATGAAACAAATGTTCTTGGCAGTGAACAAATAGAACATTTCCAAATTCTTGTAAATGCTTATAACGCTAGAACTCGCGTGGAATAAATAATACAAATTTAATTAAGACAATATTTTATTTATGGGGGAGAAAGAGCTTACCAGCTCTCTTTTGGAGCTTAATATTAAGGTTGGTACAGTCGATATCCTCAATCCCATTACAGAAGACTATGATGAATCTACGGATCGACAATCAGATGACGAGACTACCATAAAGAATGAACCACAGAAAACTAAAATCACCCTAAAGCAAAGTTTAATACTGTCTAGTTTACCTGCGAAAACTACGTCGACAGTGCTTTCAATCTCTAAACCAGTGGCTGAGAAAGTTCAGGTAAGATTCAAATCAATAGGCTCAGTCAATCAGGTACGCCCTTCTATATTCAAGATTAGTAGGAGTTCCAAGTTTTCGTCAATAATAAGATTTTTGGAATTGAAACTGGGGCAAAGAGTCTATTGCTACCTAAACAACTCCGTTTGTCCCAACCCTGATGAGGAACTTGAAAATCTTTTCAGAATATTTCGAGTTGGAGATGAATTGATAATAAGCTACTGTAATACAGTGGCTTTCGGATAATAGTAGTCTTGTAATAGAGATCTTAAATTATTTACAGAAAAGCAACCATATATAGGGAGGCAAATAAGTCCTTAGCAATTGCTTACTCCCAAAACCAACCTGATTTAGGTTTTGTTGAGTTACAATTGTTTTCTTCAGATATTTGTCTTTCACCATCAGAGTCTAGGATTTCCTTGGTCTCCCTCATGGAAACGGCACCGTCTGCAAAATGCTGTTCTAAAATTGTGATCCTTTCAAGTTTGCCATTATCGAGCGTCCGAACTCTTGTAGTTTTACTGTAATTTTTGACAGTTTGATATTGGCAATCTTGTGCTCCATCTTCCAAAAGGTTTCGTTGATCCAATTGCCTCCCACTCAAACTCTCCAGCTCTTGTTGACGCGCATTATTTCCAAGTTTGATCATTTGGGCCCTAAATCCAATAAGATCGGAGTACTGTTTGAAAAAAAGACCTTTAGTATGTTTCACATCAGATTCTGCATCTTCTCTGGATATAGCTGAGGGATTCTCTTCAGGAATAATAGCTCTTGGAAACAGACAGCGCCAGTTACCCTCCGCATCCCATACAGAAAGTCCCTTCATACTCCGACAGTGAGAATATAGCTCCGGAGTTGGAACTGGGTAGGCAAAGAGACCATAATCTGTGACTTTGGTTATGGGCGTTCTTCTCACGGACAAAATGGTACTTTCCAAAGGATTGGCAATTAGATCAATCAGATCGCCTAGTGCACCATATATATGATTATGGAGATCATACTGCATCTCTCCGATGAGACTGTTAGTCCAACCCAAAATACTAGCAACCGATGAAGATGTCGCGTTGTCAGTTTTGGTGTCAAAGAGCCCGAGAGCCTCATCAAAGACTTTGATAACGCCATCGCGAGTGTTGTGGGTTTCTATGCAGGTTGCTCCGTCTTTATGGTCCGAAGGGTCGTAGACTCCCATATTTATTTCGTACTTGCCCTAAATTTATCTCTGGGAATAATTCATAACCAAGATTATTTTCCAAAATGTTGACTGAGCGAATTGAGGATGCACTAATTACCGTGAGGTGCCGACCTAGCCAGCCAAACGGTACCACTGTATGAATTATCTCAACAATACACAGAGTTACTTCATAAGTGATTATTTAAATTTGTTATACTTGTACGACATATTTTTATGTTGTAGCCAGACTGACGGCACTAGATTCTGCTAAGACCTTCAGATTATGGTTATTTTCGGCAATTCAGAAATCCAATCCCGAGGCCTAAATTTTAATGCGCACTGCGCGTCTAATCCAAAAATTTAGATTGTTATTCGCGGGTTGCTGCAGTTTCCTCCTGGTTTCTATGGTACTTGCATTAGTTTCCGGTTCTTGGAGGATTTAGGCCCATTAATACCTGACTCTGAAACTGTGTTATGTCATCCACAAGTCTTGTTAAGGGGCGCTGATTATTGAGATCTTAGTTTAGCCCAGCTGTCTATCTAAATTAAAACTAGATAGATCGTACACCTATTATTTATGGGCGCTAACTCTGACGCCTTAGCTTTAAAATTTGGGCTCTGAGAGTCATTGTTTCGGAAAATTCGGCGCTTATAATTCTCGTGTCTCAATAAATTGGGATAGCAATTCTGATTATGTCAGATAAGTTCGTATTAATTTCACATGGGAACAAATGTGGGGTAGGAGACTTCTATATATATAGGGCTTCGATTCTAGAAGTTTTAGTATGTCATCCGATAAGTACCTTGAGAGGTTGGCAAATGCCCTCACTTCGAACGACTCGCTAAAAGAAGAGACCCTCAAATCTCTTAATTCAGTTGTGCTTTTCGAGGTAGTGAATAAAAAGGGTGGCGGCACGCGTTATTGGCTTTTGGACGGAAAGAACAATGGCACACTCAAAGAGGAAAAAACAGGTGTCGATAATCCTGATATCAGGATCAGGATAGGAGACTTGGAATTACGCAAGTTAATCAATGGCAAGTCTAGTGCTCAGAAATTATTTATGACCGGAAAGCTCAAGATTAAAGGTAACGTGATGAAAGCAGCAAACATTGAAAAGCTATTGAAATTTGTGGCTCCCACCAAATCAAAGCTTTAAGAGAGTCATTGCAACTGTCAGAACTATGTACTGCTTCCATTAAAATATAGACTGAGCCATTGTAGTATCACATTTCATGTAATAATGACTTCTACCAAGAAATCTCTGTATGCAAACATGCCACATGTATATAACGCAATTTTTGTTTTCCAACACTTGTAGCAACCAAATCAAAAAAACCAGGAGATGAAATTGGGAAATTGGTTAATATAATACTTTTAGATTTCAGCTTATTGTTTTATTTTATAGTTCTAATTTACCTCACAAGTATGAAGTATCTTATAGTAACAATAACGCTTTTCCCAACTGAATCAAAAGAAGGAAAATAACTGCAGAACGCCATCGAAACATTGGATCTGCCTAGGTGGTGCATACTTGGTTCTGCATAATTAAAGTTTCGCAGACGTTCACCTGACTGCGACAATATTTGACATATTCTTTGAACAATAGATCATGATTATTGTCCAACATGGAATATGCAGAAATATGCATAATCCTAGTGTCAGAACGTGCGACTAGCCTCTCTATTTGATCACTAAGGACCTAATCGGGAAAGAGAGAGAAGTTAGGAAGTCTCTTAGACTCATCGAAGTTCTCGAATATACCGGGCCTCGTTCCAAAAGAAGTAAAACGCATGGCTGCGTATCGCAAATCTCTCTCTTTGAGTAGCAAATCTGCTGGATTCGGAAAGAAGATTGAAATGAAATGGTACAATAGACGTTACGGAGCGCGTTCATCATGGCTCAAGAATGAAATAGCGTGGTTGTATTTAAGGTGGGGGCAATAACCTGTCAATTCAATTATGCTTCCACTCGCTACGTTACTGCTGGGTCTCTCTCTCACTAGAGGGATTGGCTACGCTGATGCTGCTCCTGTGGCAGCAGATATTGGAGGCCTTCTTCCTGGTGGATTGCTTGGAGATGCTACCTCTGCTCTTGGAGACTTGACCTCCGCTGCCGGAGACATTACTTCTGCCGCTGGGGATGCAATTTCCTCGGCCACATCTGTTGCTGGAGACGTTACATCTGCTGCTGGAGATGTCACTTCCGCTGCTGGAGACGCTCTTTCATCTGCTACCTCGATTGCTGGAGACGTTACTTCCGCTGCCGGAGACGTTCTCTCATCTGCTACCTCAATTGCTGGAGATGTTACTTCCGCTGCTGGAGACGCTCTTTCATCTGCTACCTCGATTGCTGGAGACGTTACTTCCGTTGCTGGAGATGTCACGTCCGTTGCTGGAAATGTTTTGAGTTCTGCCCTGGCTTCATTGACTCTTCCAACCTTGTCATTGCCATTTTCG